>JAEQBH010004119.1:0-122352 GCA_016808115.1 Tetrastigma voinierianum
TTCAACTTAGTTTCATTCGTATTTGAACCCCCGTTAGTCATTTACTAGGGTTCCTATACTATCGGTGTATGAATTTGGGCTTAATAATGTAGAAATACAAGAAATCAAAATTTTAACGAGGCAGTGGTAATGGTACCACTTAGGCCAGGTACTAGTACGACCACATTACAGTCGGTGGTGCCGATTACCACTTTGGTTGAGGTACCCGATGCCATTTTGTTCTGCATGGGTGGTACCGTGCCACCCCTGGCCCCAGTACCGTACCAGTCACGGAAACTGCCCAGAAATGGCATATTTTCCCTCTTTCACTCACTTTTCTTCCATACCCTTCCTCTACTCCATCCTCGTAAAACCTCTGATGGATTCCTCCCGAAAACAACTTCCAAATGGTTCGTAACCCAAACATAAACCAAACATAAAGGTTAGTTAGGGATTGTTCTAAGCCAGCTCAGTACTTACAAATAAACCCAATCTATACTAAAAGGGAGGATTCCATGCTCAACTTATACAAACTAGGGTTTTATCCACCCAACTTTCAACAAATCTAGGGTTAGGATGAATTCCTAACTAAACCCTAGGTTTGTAACAACTAATAGTCATCCCAACCATAAAAATCCATATAAACCCATAGTAATCCATACCTTTGATCTTCTTTCCTCCTTTTCTTCTCTTCTTCTTCTTCTTCTTCTTCTTCTCTTCTTTCTCATAGTTTTACCTAGCCCCTTTGCCAAAATGGGAGATATTTATTTCCCAAAATAAGGCGTATTTGGCGCCTGCATTTACTTAACCGTTTTTCATTTAGGTCCTTGACTTCCATCTAATTGCAATCTTTACTTGTCTTATTTTCACTTTATATATTCTTATTAATTAGGACCCTTGGGTCCTAAATTGAAATAAATGACAATTACCCTTGTCTTACGTATAAATTCAGTTTTGCTTATTTCATTTTTAGCATTATTTTATTTCGAAAAAATATCATTACTTTTATTATACCCCAAACATGTTATAAAATTGTCGAGGGTATAATTTGAGAATTATTCTGGTCGTGTCATTAGGTGGAAGGTAGTGTAGCTTTTTCTAACCCCTGAAGTTATTTCCTATGATATTATATATTTGTAATTTAGAGGAGTAGCCCGATAAGTATTCTTCTTTCAGATCCGTATGATGTAATATTGTCTTGAGGCATTGGTATGATACCACTGCGACAAGCATATAATAAATATTTAATAATCATTTTATGATTTAAGTGCTTGAATCACAGTGCTAATTGACATTATCTTCATATTCTGACTCTCCTCCTGAAGACAACCCTTTAAGGGAGGGTAAAGATGGAGATTCTCCATTCAATGGAACTCCAAAAGTAAAGTCCCTAAGTAAAGGCTTAAACCAGATCCCGATCTACAAAAAAATAAAAATAAACAATCACCAGAAAAAAGAAGGTATATCTTGGGGTCAATATAGAAATTTTATGTTTTTTGCTAGAGAATTCAGTTGAAAGACATTGATTTAGATAATGTCATAATACACCTAATTAGGTTGCACTCTAAGAGTTCATTGAAAGTGATGCAGGGAATGAAGGTCATAAGAAGGCTTCAGTGGAAGAACCATCTAATGGGCAGCCTAATGTAAGAAGTTTCACTGCATGATTGCTTATCTAATGTTTCATGAATTCATCTCCTCCTCAATATTGTCTTTGGTTCCCTCTTATATATCAACCATACAATTGTTTTCAATCTTAAATTTGTGATGTAGATATAATTATTCTCTCTTGATGCGCAGTCTTCCCAATGATCCTAAATATGAAGTGCTCCCTTAGTGCCTAACCAGGAATATTTTCTTTTCCCTTTTTTGCTTTTATGAAATGGTAAAAGAACAAAGAAGCCTTGAACTAAGTATTCTTATTCATTAGAGAACATTTAATAGTCATGTTTGGGAAAATAAGATCCAATTTGTTTATTAGTTCTAATTAAACAAAATGAAAAGTAAAAATTAGATACCCATGCCTATTGGTATATGCTTGGTAGGGAAAAAACAATTATGATACCCTAGGTTTGTTTTCTTTATTTGATATTCTTTTTGGAGCTATGAAATGGTTAAGTTGAAAATAGCTTATGTTATCACTTCTTTTAAATGATGCTGATTGGATAATAATTTAATTACATGAAGTCCAACCACCATGAGTAGTTGACTATAGATATCTTTCTTCTCTTCCATTTTTTTGGAAGAGAAATTTTTTTTCTTCTTATGTTTTGTTTTATCTTTTTTTTTTTTTTTTTGTAAAAATGCTCTTGTATGGTAAGAAAGGCTCAACTTCAATTTGCATAAGTATGGCTCTGAGAGGAAATGCGGTAAAGCGGTGGCCCCGGATTTAGGTATTCTGCGTGGTGGGCCTCATCTTAATTTTACGATGAAGCATGATGTTGTTTGTAAATGTTCGCCCAAGAGAATTCTAAAATCAACTACTTGTCTTATCCAAGATATCCATGGACCATGATCTAGTTTTTGTGCTCTGTCACTCTTGAATAACATCCTAAGTAAAATCGCTTGATGAGGCTATTTTGATACAATTAATATTCAACTATCTAATTGTTTCTTTTTTTTTGTCATGGTGACATTTTAAGTTAATAAGCACACTTGTGTGATTATCCAAATGGATATGGATACACTTTTTAGGAAGCATAGTAAGTGGCATCAAATTTTGAAGTATTTAAACTCCTTGATGCTCCTCTCCTTTGTCTTCTTTGCCTCAGTACATGCTATTACGATTATCTTGGATTGGCCTTCTAATTTACTATAAGCAATCAGGAATTGAAAGATCCTAGGGTTTCCTAGTGTTTTTTATATCAAATATAGTAGTAACAATCTGTTAACGGGCTTTAAAATAACAGAGCAACTTGTTGAGTGCAATTGTCACCTTTATATAGATTTTAATTTCAAGAATTTACTTTGTTTAGCAATTGCAAATCATTCATTACAGATGTTGTCATCGATTAAGTCTTGTCAGTTAATAACTCCATGAGAGAAGATTATACCCATCATGAAAAATCATCTATGTTAATAAAAGCGACTCAAGTTACGGACAAAGAAAATGCTGTACGTCAGAATGTCGAGTACATGATCTTGTGGGGTGTATAAAATTACCAAGTGTCATATTAGAGCAATTTTGGAGACGAAATTAGAAAGGGAAAGTTTACGAGCTTGGAATTTATGGTATTAAAACAAGGGTACAATTGTCATCAAGCAAAAGGATGCAAAATCACAAATGAGTAGAGAAGGGGCCATAGTAGAAATTAAATAAGTTGAATTGCAATATTTAAAGAGATGAGGAGTTAAATTGTAATTAAGAGCGAGTCAAAGTTGCATCACAGAGGTGAGACCAACAAAGTCTTGTCTCATGGCTTAGCCGGGGGCTCACGTTTTGAGTGAGGAGAAGAGCTGAGGAGACGGAGAGCCAAGAGGAGGAAGAAGAGGAAGAAGAAGGAGGAGGAGAAGTCAAAAATCAGGTATGTCTTTGCCTTGTAACCATTGGTAATTGGATTCTAAGACTTTGGCAAGGAGAATAGATGCTCCTTTGGTAAAGGTTTTGTGCAAAGAGCACATGAACCTTTGAATTGTTGGGGTTGTGAGAGTAAAACCCCAGTGGGAGAAAATAACCATGAAATCAATAAATTATGTGGTTTTATAAAGGAGTGGTGGACCTTAGGTAGGGTTCTTGAAGTTTCGCCCAGGGTTTTGAGGTTTGAAGTTCCACCAACACTCATTTCAATTGTTGTGAGTTGTTTTAGATGAATTCCATGTAAATTCTTGAGGTATATAGTTATAAGTTGTATGATGTTAATTGGTATGAGTGGCAAAGGGAAGCAAATGCGGAAAAAAATTCAAGGCCTTCCAGTACGAGGAAATGCTACATTTCTGTTTCGACCGATTTTCTCTATTTGTCATGCTGCTCATTTCAGATCTGATTTGAGTGATTCAAAATTCTGGGTAAAATAGACTTCTAGGGAAAAATTTATCTGAAGAAGGTAGTGCATGCAAATTGTAACCCTAAAGTGCCCAAAAATTTACTCAAAGTGAGTAGTATGTAAGCCCTTTGTCTGGTTCTCGGTACAGGAAATGCTCTGTTTTCCTGTTTCGACCATTTGTCGTATTTTGACCATAACTTGCTCATTTCTGATCCGATTTGAGTGATTCAAGTTTCTGGTTAAAATAGACTTCTAAAGAAAAAATTTATCTGAAGGAAGTTTAAGCAAATTGTAATCCCAAAGTGCCCATAAAATTTGTCAAAGTGGAGCTATGTGCAGATTCTGTTCTGCCAAATTGAGTCATTTAGATGTAATAACTTGTGTTATGTGGTTGAGGGCCTTAGAGAAGGAATTTTAAATTGAAAATTTAAAGAGATGTCATTGGATATATAAAGGACTGATCTGGAGAGTTTCATAATTTTTGAAGACCTTTTGAATAATTTTTGGGGTCAAAAAGTCTATAGAGTATTGTTGGAAAAGGTTGGCCAAAATGAATGGGTTTTAGTGCTTAAGGGTAATTTGTTCCAGTTGGCTTTAAATGAATGTGTATGGTGGATTAAAATGGAAGTTATGATTAATGTATAGCTGTGGTTTCTTGAAAAAGATTGAAAAGGACTATCGGACGGGAAAGCGGAATTCAACGGGACCTTAAGCGGGATTGAGCGGTGTGTGAGAGTGAAAATGATATTTTGAAAATTGAGTTTTTAAAGTGAATGGTTTTAATGTTAATCGAAAGTTTAATATAAATGTTTATGTAAATGTTAAGGCATATAGAAATGAACATCTTGCATCAATATATATTTATATGTGTATTAAATATGTATGCATATGTTAAGATATTATGAAAGTTTAAAAATGTGTAAAGAATGCATATGTGTTTTAATGATAAAGTAAAGGATTTAAATGTATTTATAAATGTATTTTGAAGAAGTGTTTTGCTGATGGTTACCCTAACCCCATATGACTGTTATGACGGATATCGGCCGAGGTACCTTAAGCGTGTAAGGATTTAGAGGGTAAACTTATAGGTTACTAGCGGGAGGGAATTAGGTGTCTAGAGTAATATCCTTGCATTGATAAGGTGCTATGGCCCCGGAACCACATGCAAGCGTGGGGTTTCTCCGCAGCGTGAGTGGTTATGGCCCCGGGGTGTTGTCCCTCAGGTCGATTGCAGGAAGCTGTTCGGTGTGTTTATTCCCTGAGTTCCGTGAGAAAGAAAATAAAGAAAGAAAGTTTCTTGCATAAATGTTTCAAAGCATAAATTGATTTTAATGGTATAAGTATTTATTGAAAGAAAGTTTAAGGCATAAATGTTTCAAAGCATAAATTGATTTTAATGGTATAAGTATTTATTGAAAGAAAGTTTAAGGCATAAATGTTTAAGGTATAAATGGATTTTAATTGGATAAGTATGTATTATTTTGGTATATCTTGAAATGTTATTTTAATGAAAATGCGCTCATTTGAGAACCCGCTGGCTCATTCTTTTCCATATATTTCAAAAACATTTTGAGGACCCCGAGACGGGTGCGTGGGCGATACCCTCTGTGCGGTGAGTCGGCGGGTGATGAGGCGGCCATTGTGATTTCATTGTATATATAATTTTGCATATTTGTTTATGTTGAATATTTTGTTATTTATATATGTATATGTATAAAATTGAAAAGGAACTACGTGGGCTTTGATCCTCAGTGGAAGAGGTACGTAGGCGGTCGGCTTAATTCCGGCTCAAGCCCAAATCTTCTGATAAAAATGTGTATGGAATAGAAGAAGGTTTAAATGTTTTGATGATTTGAAATGAATAAATGTATATATGTATATATTGTGTTTGATTGGGTTGTGGACGAGGAGTCCTAAAGCGGAGTTGAAGTTGAGGATTGAAAGATTAGAAGTGTTGCACTAAATGTTTTCGCGAGGTTTGTAAATTTGGGAGAGTCAAAACGAGAGGAAACTCGTAATTTTACAAAAATCCAGTGTTTAGAAAAGAAAGAAAAAAAAAAATTATCACTTCGCTTCGCATTATTTACTAAAGATATGTTAAGGATTGTAAAGGGGTTCGCTCCATGGATTTTATTTGACTGTTTTTAAGGAAAAGTTTCTATATCCATTGGAGTGCCGGGAGGTCCCCTCGGGTTCATGAGGTTAATCCGAGTGTGGATCCTTCAACGTGGTATCAGAGCCACGGTTTTGAAAATGTTATAAAGATTTTAAAATTTTATGTTCATATGATTGTTTTAATGTTTTATTTTAAAATTGCATAAATTATTTATGTGATTTAAAATCATATATGCATTACATGACATATTAAATTTTAATTCGCGAGAAAGTCTTTGTCGTCGAAGCAGGCCATACCGAAGCTCTGAGGCATTAGTACCACCACCAGAAATCTGAGGTTTCATTTATGAAATAATACTAAGATGAGTTGGAAGGTCTAGAGCGAAAGGAGTCTTGGACTTGCCATTTAATTACATTTGGAGGATAGGAGAATAGTGTGAGTGAAAAGATCATAAAAGTTGGAAAAGAAATTGTGGCATGGGTAGAAGGAGTCCCTCATCATCAACACCTTAGGAGGAATATTGTGTAATGTAAATCGGAGACTCGTCCAAATGGGAGTCTATTCGTCGAATGAAATGCATTTACTACTTCAACATGGAAATGATAATGTTCTACGAGGTTCAACGAGGGATGAGACGATTAGAGGACGGGAGATCGATATTTACGAGGGGGCTCGTGTCGAATGATTGTTGAAAAAACAAAAGTTGAAGAAGACGATTCTAATGATAGATTAACATATAAAATGCATGATCTTATACATAATCTTGCACAATCAATTGTAGGATATGAGGTCCTTATTCCAAGAAATGCCACAAGTCATGTGCTTCGTCCTGATTAGTGTGCCTAATTCTATTCCCAAGCGTAGGAATTATGGTCGTCTAGCATTGTAATACTGTGGAAATCCACAGGTCATCTCCACAGGGAGCGGTCTTACTTTGTTGATCAATAGGAGCTATTCCCCACTAAAAGTATGATTTAAAGGAGAATTGTGATGATGTGTTGTTTGATTGAATGGTTGATTGTTTTGGATGTTTTAAAATAGAAGGACAATTGCTGGGATTGTTAGGGTTCCACTCACTTCTGATCAGGTAAGTCCCACCTCTTATTTTATAAACTCATCTAGGAACCATTGATAAATGGTCTTCGATGGAGGATTTGTCTTTAAATGCTCTTTGGAAAATAAAGATGATCGAGTAATACTAAACATACTTGTTCTCGATTAAACGAACCCTTAGTTGGCATTATGATCAAGCCTGACGTGCCGGAAATATCTCGTTAACACGTTGTGAAATTGCCCAATGAAGGATTTAAAACCTTTCTACACAAGTGATCAATATTACACAATCCATTGAAAATCAAGAGAGGAATTGAGGGACTTTACCTTGATCAGGGTGAGTTTCCCCCGTATGATCCCAGCAGTAGGGGTTTAGAACTCCATAAAACTTGTATGAACAATTAAAGATGAAGAACGATTAAACATAAAAGCAGTACCTTACGGAAATCAGAATTGACTTGTAAAACTGAGAATAGAAAATATGGAATGCTAGGATTTAAAGCAGAATAAATATTAATGCTGAAAGATTACAAACTCTTGAATGAAACTTCTAAAAGAATGGAAATCCCCGAATACGGGTCTGGTACTGCTTAAAAAATGGAGAAAACTCTTATTCTATCAAAACCTAAACCACAGAAGTGAAAAGCCTAAGAAAATAACAACCGAGAAAACTAAAAAGACTCTAAAAAAGATAAGATCCTCTAATACTTGTGTCCTCCTCCTTTTATAGCCCCCCTACAATGTGATTTTCCCATTTTGGTTTGTTGACGAGAGTGCCCTCGCGTACGGATTGAATTCTTGGACAATTCCCGCAAGTTCCATAAAGTTCTGGGTGGGACTTTAAGTTAGGTAGGACTTGCTCTCTTGCCAATTTTCAGTGAAGTTCTGGTAGGACCGAAGTTAGGTAGGGACTTGAAGTTCTACCGGTAGGACTTGTCCTTTGGTGCTTTCCTTGCTTGACTGGGGTTCGAGAAACCGTCGATTTCGCCCCACATCCACATTGCTTCATGTGTGGCTTCAGAAACACACATCCTTGTGCACTTACGTTTAAACTGAAAGACACCTGGAAATCTAAAAACACAGAAGAGATTAGAAGTACTGTTCTTATGCCAAATGTGAGTACATTGTGATTTAAATGTGTTAGATTCCGTTATAATTATCACTCAATTGTGTATTCATCACACCCCTGACACGCATCTTGCGTAGTCCTAGCAAGATTTAGATCGAACTACCTTAGGTATGAAAACAAGGTATTTCGGTACAATCGAGCTTTGCAAAAATCTCAAAATAGCACTTATGGAGTAGAGCATTTCACGCGTTAGTATGCACCGACATGACTCAATTGCTGACCACACATTCTTACGATGAACATTTATAACACGTTAACACAAATTTGGTTATTCAAATAAGGATTATGGGTTTAAGAAGTGTAAGGTAGTCGTGCTTATAGTGAACTGTAATGATCAAAATAAGGTAAGCAATCATATAACATAGAACATGTAACCATCATGCATAAAGTCAAAGGGAACAGAAAACATAAGTCGAATCAAAGAGGTCTTAACAGTTTGTAATGACCATGGGTTTAATGAAAGAAAAGGGAGAAAATCAAAACGGGTGTTGGCATAACATGGCACAAGGTGCTACTGGGTGCGGTGCACCACTCTAGACGAGTCTAGCGCCTTTCTGCGATGTCGCCCTTATCCTCATTGGAAGAATGCATCCTCGTCCACACAATCGTCAATTCATACGATTCTCCCTCTAATCTGGAGAGGTAGCATCATGGCATCGGCTCTCCACGAAGATGTGGCTCTCGAGTACGGAGAGGCGTCGATTCTGGCCCATACGCTTCCCGAGGATGCGCGAACCATCCTTTGATCCGCCGCTCCATCCTGTATCTTCAAAGCGATGTGCTCATAGGTCTTTGGAAGGCTGTGGAAGAAATGGTCCTAGATAGGAGGTGAAGGCAACGGGGCGTGGTTTAGTGGAAATTTCCCTTTCGGCTCTTCGCGAAGTCTTAGTCGTGATCTGCTCTTGCCGAGGTATCACCACTTTTTCTTCTTGTTCCCCTCGTCCTTCTTCTACCATACTAGTCACAAGTGAGGGGAACGGAATACTCCGGTTTGAACGCGAATATTGTAGAAACTCTCTCATCGCACACCATATGACTAGTGCATAATCAATAAGCTTTCCAGTCATAACCTCGTATAACAACTGAATCTGTTCTTGGTAGGAGATTTTCCTGACCATTCGGCGAATACGATTGTGTGGATGATCTTGTTCATCGGGGCGTATTGATTTTAACTTTTCGAGGAACAAATTCTTGTCTCATAAATCCATTCATGGAGTGCGGGACCAGGTGCATAGCCTCGGTGAATGGCGGGCCGAGAGCTCGATAATAATACAGTGGATATGGCGGTCCAGAGCACGTCGGGCGAATATAGTGCAAGGCATGTGCTATCGAGTCGGGAGTGACCGCAGTACGCTCCGTCACTTTGAAGTTTCCAATGCAGTCAACCGCTGATTTTCCTTCCAAATTGGAGTAGAACTCCGGCTAGAAGGTAAATATCCGCGTCCCGAGTGCCTGAGGTGCATATTTGTTCTGGATAATTACCACGATGGGATGCGAATATAAGAATGTTTCCAAATTGACTCCTCTCGCCGAGCCTCTATTCGCCATTAAGCGAACCCGTTTCTCATGCTCACCCCTCGAATCTTGGTAAACACTGCTTTACATTTCATGCATCGACACTCTCGGATAAATCCTCACTTTAAGAGAGGATATGGCACATTTTCCTTTTCTCTTTTCCTTTAATTTGGGTGGCATCAGACTCTCTTCTTCACCTCTTGTTCCATAGAGGACCTCGATGCCTTCCCCTTTCCTGTATTCTTCGAGCGTGCCATGGAGATGGTAATGATAGCAATGTATGACCGGATGGCGAAATAAATCATCATATCCCGGTACCACTGTCTCGACCAACAACGGTACACGGCCCTATGTACATCCAATAGTAGTCTCCTGCCCGTATGGAGGCATAGCCTCCCATCCAACAATCCTGAGGAATAATAGCGCGACAAAATCCAGCCACGAGATTAAAGTATATAGCCCAGAAAGAGATCAGCGATGCTAATGGAGATTGTAAAGCTTACGTACGTGCGAACCTGCTTGGTTGTGGAGTAACCAATCGGAACTGGGCGAAAACCGGCAGAGCGGCGGAAGGCTTGGGAGTGTGACTCTAGAGGAACACACGGCTAGGGCTCTTCTTGTTGGGTGTCAAAAAGCAAAAGGAATATGAAGGGGTGCGAGATTTTGGGTTAAAACCATACCCATTTTCAGCCCAGATCCTGCCCAGGTAGGACTTTAAGTTCTACCGGTAGGACTTAGCCATTGCCCACTTTTTGTTAAGTTCTAGCGGTAGGACTTTAAGTTCTACCGGTAGGACTTAGTAGATTTTCTTTTTTTTTTTTTTTTTTTTTTTTTTTTTGAATATATATATAATGAATATATATATATATATATATATATATATATATATATATATATATATATATATATATATATATATATATACTATATATATATATATTTCCCTTTGGGATGGTGGTGCCGCTATCGCATCTTGATACATTCCAGCGCCTTTCATCCGAGGTTTTGCATGTTTATTTTCTCTTGTTCAAATTCCATAGCGGCTTTGCATTTGTAGACTTAGCAGCATAATTCATTCTTGGGATATCTTTACTCTCCATGAATCACTTCTTTATTCCATGAATCCGGATTCTAAGGTTCGAATAAACTTTGACAAGCGAAAGCTCAAAATGGGTGCAAGGGTTGAGACACTTTACAAATCACGGGTATCTTGTGAAATGATGGCCTCTAATCATTTTCCACTTATCTGAGTGTTCAAAGTAAAGACTATGATGCATGAAATTAACATGACCAGCTAAAATGATGCACAATTGGAAACAATCACAGGCAAGATCGGGGAAATTTTTGGCCGTAAGTCTATGGTTTGGGTGAGAAGTAAAGTAGGTAGAATCTGAGGGAAGCTTGAGTTGAGAAGAATATAGAATCTTGTTAAGATGCATGCGATAAGATGATGTGGAGAGTATATGAGATCAAACGGGTATGTACAGTGCATGTAAAACATAATACTCCAAAGACGCAAATTTTGAAAAATTTGACCCAGACATATAACGAGCGCATAGTTACATTCAACCGGTACACCTACCCATGACGAAGCAGCATTGTCCCCAATGCATTGAACTAAGGTACCCCCACAACAGAATTTGAGGGATCACAAAAACAACAGCCCCACGATTTTTATTTTCTATGTTATTGAAAAGCAAATGAAATAACGCAATTGAAGTAAAAACAATAAAAATAGAAAGCAAGAACAAAAATAAAAGCAAAACTATTTACAACAATTTGAGGCGAGGTTACTTGGAAGAAGAGTTTTGGTAGGCGAGATTACCAAATCCACGGTGTGCTCGTGAGAAATGCTCAAGGAATGGTTTGAGGCGTTGGCCATTCACCTTGAAAGAGTTCCCATTCGAGTTTTCAATTTCCACGGCTCAGTATGGATAAACCACCTTGGCTGATGAAAGGGCCGATTGCGACCCGGGCTTTCAGAGGAATAGATCTGGCAGGAACTATCTGGCGGTACTACGATTGGGTTGAAAGTTTTCTGGTAATAGACTTGTCATGGAATAACTTGGCTAGCTCCTTGTAAATTCTAGAGCTTTCATACGATTCCCTCGCGGCTCTTCAAGTTCATTTAGCACCCAATAGCAATTTGCTTACACTGCTTGATTAGATCGAATTAAAGTTCGTATAGCCCAGTAAGCCCGGTGTTCCATCTCTACTGGCAAATGGCAAGCTTTGCCATAAACTAGCCTATAGGGAGACATACCAAGAACAGTTTTAAAGGCAGTACGGTATGCCCAAAGAGCATCGGTAAGACGGAGTGACCAATCTTTTCGATTCGAACCTTGGAAGTCTTTTCTAAAATAATGTTTATCTCCTATTAGCTAGCTCGACGACCATTGGTGCGTAGATTGGTAAGTCGTGGATACTTTATGGGTGACTCCATATTTCTTTATGATTTTCAAAGATCGATTGCAAAAGTGGAGTCCACCATCACTTAATAATTGCTAGGCGTTCAGTAGAGAAAAATATGTTCCTTATAAATTTCAAAACAACATGTGCGGTCATTGGTTCTCGTTGGAATTGCTTCAACCCATAGACACGTAGTCAACAGATAACAAAATGTAGAATGTACGAGAGGTGGAAAAGGCCCCATATGATCAATACCCCAACAATCAAAAATTTCAATGATTAGAATTGGGGTAAGAGGCATCATGTTTCGCTTTGTGACCCCTCCTAGTTGCTGGCATTGAGCACACGTTTTGCAGAAATCAAAACAATCTTTAAATAGAGTGGGCCAATAAAACTCGGCTTGCAAAATCTTGTCTGCTGTTTTTCGGGCGGAGAAATGTCCTCCGCAGGCTTCAGAATGGCAAAAAGTTAAAATCTGTACTTGCTCATCATTGGGTACACATCACCATAAATTTATTTGTCGGGTATTTAAATAGGTATGGATCATCAAATAGTATTTCTTAATATCTGTCAAGAATTTCTTTTACGTGAGAAGTCCATTGAGAAATTTGGAATACGGCCGGTGACTAGGTAATTCACTATGTCGACATACCATGGGTAATGGCGAGCAAAGAGTTGTTCATCGGAAAGCTATCACCCCTATGGGTATGCCGCGGAGTTGGATTAAGGAACTAATCGAGATAAGTAATTCGTGACCACATTCGACCCCACTTTATCTTTAATGGTGAGTTGAATTCTTGGCTTGGTAGAATCACCTAGTTAACCTTGGTTTCGTATCCTGCTTAGAAGCGAAGTACTTCAAGGCGCATGATGTAAAAATGGTCGCAGAGAGCCAACAATATATGACACGAATTTTCTAGAGCGAAAGACAAGCGCTAGAAACTCTTTTACGTAGTTTGTGTAGTTAGTGCAGGCGAGTCTAGTGTCTTCTTGGCATAGTAAATGCGAAAGCCTTTTGTCCTCCCTACGTCACAGCAGCGGCTCCTATGGCATAATCACTAGCATCGCACATGATCTCAAATGGAGTCCCAATTAGGAGACACCGCATGATTGGTGAGTGACACACTAGCATGTTTTGAGCTTAGCAAGCGAGTCCATGACTTGTGACCATGTGAAAGGGACATCTTTATGCGAAGTACATAAGGGTCGGGCTATATGCCCAAATCTTTTATAAGCGGAGTCGATAAAAACCCGGCCCTTGACCCGAGAGATGACCTTATGTCTCTAACACACTTAGGAGTAGGGAGATTAGAAATCGGCTCGACTTTGGCCTTATCAACCGATTCCATCTTTTGATACTATGTGGCCTAAAAGCAGTTGTGTGTTACCATGAAGTGACATTTACTCCCGATTTAACACAAGATTTTCTCTTGGCACCTCTCAAAACTTTACGTAAGTTCTCTAAATGACTCTCGAGCGAGTCACCCAAAAAGCGAAATCATCCATGAAGATTTCCAATATGATTTCTATCATGTCACGAAGATTCCCATCATGCATCGTTGGAAAGTTCAGGGTGCATTGCATAGTCGAGGGCATTTTCCTAGGCGAAGGTACGAAAGGGCAAGTGAATGTAGTTTTTTCTTGATCTTAATCTTATCTCAATTTGGTTGTACACGAGTACCCATGAGAAAGCAATAAATTAGGTGCCCTGCGACTCTCTAACATTTGATCAACAAGCGGAAGAGGGAAAATGGTCGCTCTGATGCTGCATTAAGTTTCCTATAATCATGCACACCCTCCATCTGAGGTGACCTTACGAGTCGGAATGAGCTCATTATTTTCATTGGCAACTCTTTGTGACTCGACTTTTTAGGAACTACGTGTTGGATAACCCGCTACTATCTCTTGATAGGGTAAATAACCCTACATCCAGAGCTTTAAAACTTCCTTCTTCTTCTTTCATTGTGGGTTGATACGTCTACGTAGTTTGCACAGGCACAACATCCTCTTAAAGTGGAATTCTATGTGTGCGAGATCAAGGGAGCGATTCCTTAATATACGCAGTGATTGTCGGCCTAAAGCGATCCTGTGGGTTTCATGTATTTCCCAGTTGAGTTTCTTGAGTCACGTCTAATGGGAAGAGATATGATTCTTTGGAAAGTGTCCACTGCTCCCACAAGAATGCATATTTAAGATGTATTGAGTAAAGGTTTTGGCTAAGCTTAGGTGGCTTCTCCTCAAGAAGGCAATGTCTTATCCTCATTTAGGCGGCAAGGTTCAAATTTAGGTGCCCACTTGTTAACTTCAAATACATCTTGATGCTTTCCCGATTATAGAGTGGGCTTCGACTCCAAAGTGGTCGCCCTTAAATCGGTCGGGTGACCAGACATGACTTAAGAGGATCATCATGTGAGACATTATCCAGGTATTTTTGTACCACGGAGTCAACCATGTTAATTTCACCAATATCTTCTTCATCTCCCATTCCTTTGAGTACATTGAAAATATTCAGATTAACAGTCATGTTCCCGAATAGCGGTCTCATTAGGCCTCCCCTACAATGTATGATGGCATTAGCGGTTGCGAATGGTCGACCAAGTATTGCGGGAGCCCAGGTTCCTTGGTTCACCGGTTGAGTGTCAAGCACCGCCAAAATCGACGGGGAAGTAGTTGTCCACTTGGACCAAGACATCCTTCACTATTCCTAGGAATTTTGACAAGCTACGGTCGACGATTGGAGGGTGATGGTTGGCTCTAATTCCTCAACCCTAGGTCCACATATCTTGAGGTAGACCTTGATTAACACTTGCCTAAGTCGATCAAGCATGCTGACTTTGAATTTCCAACTACTATAGAAATAGTAGGGCCCATACAGGTCTTTGTATTTTGGGGGCGGGGTGTTATTCCGAATAGGGAAGTAGATTGTTCGATCATGAATGCCTCCTTGTTGACACCTAGTTTCCTTTTTACCGTGCCGCAAATCCTTGAGAGAAATTTAGCATATGATGGATTTGTAATGACATCTAACAAGGGGAATGTTCGGTTCCTGCTTGAACAACTCATAGAATTTCGGCATGGTTATTCACTTTCTTTGGTGCTCTTAGCCTATATGAGGGTATGGAGAGTTTGGAGGGATATGGTTAGACTTATCTTCCTCACAGTTTGCTTATCTTTGTCATTTGTATTAGGGACATGAGGTGTGTCGATTCTTCACCGTCCTCTCTGGCTAATTCACTGAGACTCTTGTGATGGTTCCTTGGTTGGAATAGTTTGTCAACTACCTTACCACTCCAGGAAGGGTAGTGGCTTGACTTTACAGGTCTTTCGAGGTGCCCTCACTTGAACCTAAACTTCCCTGCTTGTTTTTTTGACCTTGTGGGTTTTGGATGGGTTGTGATGGAAGTTTCCCTTTTTCTTGTTGAAGATTTACCTATAGATGAGGTTAGGTTATACGGGATCTCACATCGTCAGGCTTGGTTCGGGTTACTGTGTTTGTGGATTGTTGGGTTTGTACAAAGCTGTGTAACTATATCTTCGGACTTCTCTTATGTGTGGAGGTTGGTAGGAATTTGTAGTTTTGATTCCCTTGGTTCGGTGGATGATGACCTTGATTAGAGTTTCCACGAAATCCTTGGGGCCTTGATTACGAAATGGAGGAATGGAATTTGGAAAACCTTGGTTTGGACCAGTGAGGGCCTTGGTTGTTTGGCATGTTATGTAGTCCTCATATTTCTCAGGCTAAATTAGATGCTTACCCGGAGTTATGAAAGTTTCAGAGTATGGGGAATTGAAAGGTTTCCTTTGGTAGTTAAGGGCATTGGCTTATTCACTTGAATGGCCCTTAACTTGGAGGGAAGATTGGGGCGCTTAATGGTCGAGTGTGTAGGGTCATCGTACATAATGCATGGCTCCTCTACTTAGGTCCCAGGCTCGAGGGTAATTGAGGTACACTAGTTACCTCATTCACTTTTTCATCTCTATCGCTTCTAATTTTCTTGTTAAATTTGCAATTTTGGCTTGCAACTCATCATTCTCTTAGGTGGTGGATTCCGTCGCTGGATGTGTGCTATGCACTTTAGCGTGTCTAAAGAGGTGTTACCTCCCAAGTTCGCGCATTCTCTGCCATAGTGTCAAAGCCGACCGCTTCCCTAGCACTCTTCTTTCATAAAATTCTCCCGCACATCATTTTGATGTACTGTTTATTACTTAGAGATAATCCTTGATGGAAGTATGCACAAATTTGTCCAACATCCAACCCATGATGAGGGATAGCATGGAGGAGATCCTTATATCTTTCCCACACTCACGCTGCGGTTCACCCGGGCTTTTCGTAAAGTTCAAATTGCCCGCATGAGGGCATTGGTCGCAGAGGGAAAAATCATGAGAATTTGCTCCGCATGTTTTCCCATGTAAAGATTGAATTAGGTGCAAGGGAATGGAACCAGATTTTGGCCTTCTCCTTCAAAGCAAAAGGAAATAAAACCAAACAGATTATATGGAGAGGTGAACCGGTGGAGAGGAATGCAATCGCATATCCGAAATCCCTCATAGAATGAGTGTGTCTCGATTCGAACCCTTGGTATGGGCCAGTAGAAGACGGATCACTAGTTTCATCGTAGAATTGATTGGCCTCATCGAAGGCGAACAGCACTTGTTGTGGTCCTGAGGTTGCACTCTCGAAGGGTTCTTTCTCTATTGGGCAAAGGAGCAGGGGGAACTCTATACTGATTTTGCTGAAGGTTACCATTTCCTCCCCCTCTCATTGGTGTTATTGGAAGTGTAGCATTGTCCCCATGTTGTGGAGGCTCATAGAGTCCTTGTTGATTCTCAGGATTATCCATTTGAGGTAAAATGTTATCTTGAGACACTTGGCTTATTATGGATTCTCAGTTTCTAGGGTTACAATTTAACTAGGTCGGTGTTGCTCTGCTATGAGCCCAAACCTGACATGCACCACCATCTCCGTCCAAGAAATACCCGCTAGATTACCTACCAAAAACAAAAAACAAAATTAAAAGAAAATGGAGAACGACCGGATTTTGTGCAATGCAATTGCAAATTACCTCAGTTTCTTCAGATCAACTCTGATTAGTCGCACTCCCTACAATGCGCCTAAAAATGCTTCTCATTCCGATTATTAGTGCTCTAATTCTATTCCTGCCGTAGGGAATTATGGTCGTCGAGATGTAATAATCGCGGGAAATCCACAGTCATTCCCATGTGTGGAGCGTCTTACTTTTGTTGATCAATAGGAGCTATTCCTCACTCAAAAGGGCGATTTAAAGGAGAATTGTGGATGATGTGTTGTTTGGATTGAATGGTTGATTGTTTTGATGTTTTAAAATAGAAGGACAATTGTTGGGATTGTTAGGTTCCACTCACTTCTCGACGTAAGTCCCACCTCTTATTTTATAAACTCATCTAGGAAACCATTGATAAAATGGTCTTCGATGGAGGATTTGTCTTTAAACGCTTCTTTGGAAAATAAAGATGATCGAGCAATACTAAACACTTGTTCACCAAAACGAACCCTTAGTTGGCATTATGATCACACAACGTACCGGAAATATCCTCGCTTAACACGTTGTCAAGAAATTGCCTAAACGAAGGATTTAAAACCTTCTACACAAGTGATCAATATTACACAATCCATTGAAAATCAAAAGAGGAATCGAGGGACTCCACTGGACGGTGAGCCCCAGAGGATCCCAAAGAATAGGTTTAGAACTCCATAAAACTTGTATGAACAATTAAAGATGAAGAACCATTAAACATAAAAGCAAGATCTTACTTTAAATCGTAATTGACTTGTAAACCTGAGAATAGAAAAATATGGAATGCTAGGATTTAAAGCGTAATAAATATTACGTCGAAAGATTACAAACTTCGAATCCAAACTTCTAAAAAAGAATGGAAATCTGAAATCTGGATCTACAAGGTACCACTAAAAAATGGAGAAAAACTCTTATTCTATCAAAACCTAAACCCTAGAAGTGAAAAGCCTAAGAAAACTCAACAACCAAGAGAAAACTAAAAAGACTCTAAAAAAGATAAGATCCTCTAATACTATGGTCCTCCTTTTATAAATTTCTACAATGTGATTTTCCCATTTTGGTTTGTCGAATTCCAGAGCCCTCGCACGGATTGAATTCTGACAATTCCCAAGAAGTTCCATAGAAAGTTCTACCGTAGGACTTTAAGTTCCCACCGTAGGACTTGCTTATCGCCAATTTTCCAGTTGAAGTTCTACCTGGTAGACTTTGAAGTTCAACCGGCAGGACTGTCCCACCGCAAATTTCAAAGAAGTTCTACCTGTAGGGACTTGAAGTTCTATCAGAGGGACTTTGAGTTTCACCGGTAGGACTTGAAGTTCTAATGACTGGTCTTCCCCGGTGCTTTCCTTGCTTCGCTGGGGTTCCCGAAACTTCGTCAATTTCTCACCCACATCCACATTGCTTCATATTGGCTTCCCGAGCTTACATCCTTGTGCACTTACGTTTTAAACCTGAAAGACCTGCACAAATCTAAAAACACAGAAGAGATTAGAAGTACCTGTTCTTATGCCAAATGTGAGTACATTGTGATTTAAATGTGTTAGATTCCGTTATAATTATCACTCAATTGTGTATTCATCATCATGTATCAAGAGAAGTTAGTCATGTATCATTGCTTGAAAAGTTGAATCCAATGATAAAAGATAAAATGGAAAAACCAAAAAGGTCCATATCATGGCTTGAAGAGGTTTGTCAGAGGGTTTTAGTCCGCAGGATTTGGGACCAGAGCGCCGACAAAACACACACAAGACGCTGTGTAGTGAGGCCACAGTTAGGAATGAGGAGCATGGGTTTGAAATCCCAGCTACTTACTTACCATGACTTAAAAGGATGGGTCAACACGGGTTCGGAGGTTCCAAGAAGTAATTAGAGTTTTACGGATTATTTATTCAAACCTTCAATTGAGTTATATTAAGGCTTTAGCTATTAAATTGACATGATTCTAGGTTGATTTGCTAAGAAATTGAAAAGAAAGAATGAGATTATAAGGATTGTCAATTTAGGTCAACTTTCGATGTTAATGAAAGTGATGTTGTTTGATCGGGTTTTAATCGGATGAATGACATTACTTGAAATGCTTGGAAGGAATTAATGGAATTAATGGAATTCAAAAGTTGAATAGAAAATGAAATGAGAGGGTTAGGCCAAGAAAGGGTTTAATTGGAAATGCATTGGTTTGATTTATTTAAGGTAAAATCAATGACATTGGATGAATTATCAAATATAAATTGCTGAAAGAAAATGGAAGAAATTGAAGAAATAATTAAGGGAATGTGTGATATGTAGGATTTGACCAATTTTAGAGAAGTATGGAAAAGTTGAGTTTCGATTGATTTTAATCAATTGAAGGATTACATGCCTAATGGAATGTGTTAGAATTAATGTTTTAAGAAGAAGAATCGATTAAGATATAAATGTAATTTTGCTAAGGTGAAGGGCACATGGGTTTTTCACTTTAAGGATGCTAATGGCTTGATGTAAGGCTTGCAAAGATGTTGTCATGAGCCTTGATTAATTGGAAGTGAATTGATAAGTTGAGACTTCATGATGAGGATGTTCCTGGCATATATTATCTTAACACCTAAGACGGCATTTTGAGTTTTTACCATGCTATTCGACTTACAATGCCCCGCCGCTTTTACGGATCTCATGAACAGATTTTTCAGTCTTTACTTAGATCAGTTTGTTATCGCTGCTTATCGACGATATAATCGATCTATCTCGACAAAGGAGAAGAACATGCAGCACTGAGGATAATTTCAAACATCATGGGAAATACCTAAGAGTATGTTAAACTCGCAAGAAGTGTCCGTTTTGGCCCCATTGTCGCCTTTAGACACATAGTTTCAGAGGGGATCTGATCCATTGTAAGGTCAAAGCTACATCAATTGAAACCTCCTACGACCGTTATGTAGATAAGGAGTTTTCCTTGGTATAGCAGATATTACGTAGTTTGTCGAGGGTTCCGTGATAGCACTCCCACCGACTGCCGACAAAAAAAAGATGTTAAGTATGATTGGGTAGATGCCTGTCAACAGAGTTTTGAGGAGTTGAAAGATAGATTAACTTCAGCCCCAGTTTTAGCTTTGCTCAATGGGAAAGATGGATTTGTGGTTTATAGTGATGCTTCCAGGCAAGGCCTTGGTTCTGTTTTGATGCAAAATGATAGGGTGATTGTATATGCCTCTGCATGCCTAAAGAAGATGAGGAGAATTACCCTACACACGACTTAGAGCTAGCAGCAGTCGTGTTTGCACTAAAAATATGGAGACATTACTTATATGGTGTTCCTTGTAGGATTCTACATATCATAAAAGTCTTAAATATATTTTCACCAAAAGAGTTAAACCTACAAAGAAGATGGCCCGAGCTGGATTAAGGACTACGACCGTACTATCGAGTACCATCCAGAAAAGCCACTGTCGTATTTATGCCTGAGTAAGCTCGACCGCAGAGTACTTTCTTGTCTCAATATGAGATCAGGTTACTCCACATCGGGTAGACCTCGAGGAGCTAGGGGTGATATTGAAGTTGAGGATCCAAGAACCTTATCACACGCTTCACGGTAGACCGCTCTAAGGATCGATTCTACAGTGGCGCCGCAAGATCCACAAATGATTGCTTAAGGAAGAGATAGAAAAAGGGAAGAAATGTGGGAGTTTCAAATTAGAGATGATGGCATGATAGTGAAAGGACAGAGGAATGTGTGCCGAGCATGGCGAAATAAGAGAGGCATTATGGAAGGAAGCACATTCATCTCGTGTATGCTATGCATCCGCATAGTACCAAGATGTACGTGACTTTAAAAGAACATTACCGGTGGAACGTGGGATGAAGAAAGAAATTGCGAAGTTTCGTTTCAAATCAACCTGTCGTACAGTGAAGGCAGAGCACGAGGCCTCGTGGGAAGATACGCTACTCCTATTCCAAGATGGGAATGGGAAAGATTACTATGGATTTTACGTGACGTGCCCTCCACGACCGTGAGGCAACATGATACAATATGGGTTATAGTTGATCAAGCAATGGTTTGCTCATTTTCTACCGCTAATGTTGAAGATCTTTAGAAAAGCTGGCCCACTGGTATGTAGGTGAGATATGAGACTGTAGTTCCAGCTTTGATAGTTTCGCATGTAGATTCTGTGTTTACCTCACGGTTTCGCTCTAGTTTGGCGTGCACGCCCCCGGGTACTAAACTCGCATTTCAAGACGGCCATCCACAGACGGATGGCCAATCTGCGAGGACTATACAGACTTTAGAGGATATGCTTAGGGCATGTGTTATGGAGTTTAGAGGGAGCTGGGACACCCATCTACCCCTGATGGAGTTCGCATACAATGACAGCTTATCGCCAGACAGGCGGTCCCTTTAAGGAGGCCTTGGCACTGAAATGTCGAACTCCAAATTGCCGGATGAGGTAGGCGAAAGGAAATTAGTAGGTTTGGAAATTGTCCAAGTGACTTGTGATAAGATTAAAAGTTATAAGGGATAGGATTGGAAATTGCACAAGACCGAGAAAAGGTATGGACAACCGTCAGCAGACTTGCACTCGAGATAGGTGACCAAGTTTTTTTGAAGATTTCACCTTGGAAAGGTGTGTTCAGGATTTCGGGGAAACGAGGCAAACTTAGCCTAAGGTATATTGGACCTTATGAGATTATGAGCAAGGTGGCTAGTGGCTTATAAGTTGAAGTTACCTTTATTATCAAGGATTCATGATACATTCCATATCGGTTGAGAAATATATCCCAGATCCTTCACATGTATTGAGAGAACAACCAGTGCAGTTAAAAGAGAACTTGACTTATGAAGAGATACCTGTGCAGATTGTAGATTGCAAGGAAAAGGTGTTGAGGAGTAAAGTGATTCCATTAGTCAAAGTACTATGGAGGAATCATGAGAGGGAGGGCAAGTTACTTGGGGAGCAAGAGGCCTGGGAGTGCAACGCCATTAATTCCTCAATTATTTTCCAAATGGAGGTATTTTCCCTTTCCTTTCTTTTGGAGTTTAGCTTATTCATTTCAAGGACGAAATGTTCCTAATGAGGGAGGATTTTGTAACACCCCGTCCCGAGAGAATGTACAGTACATGATACCGTAGGGGTGTATAAGAGTACCAAGTGTCATATTGAAACAATTTTGGAGACACAAAATTAGAAAGGAAAGTTTACTGGAACCTAATTTATGGTATTAAAACAAGGGTACAATTGTCATCAAGCAAAAAGGACAGGTAAATCACAAATGAGTAGAGAAGGGCCATAGTAGAAATTAAGAATAAGTTGAATTTTACAATATTTAAAGAGATGAGGAGTTAAATTGTAATTACGTGAGTGCAAAGTTTGAAGTGCATAAATAGAGGCTAGACCAACAAAAGTCATTTGTCTCATATTTAGCCAGGGCTCACGTTTGGTGAGGAGAAGAGCCACAGAGCCAAGGAGAGCAAGAGGAGGAAGAAGAGGAAGAAGAAGGAGATGGCGTTCAAAATCGCATGCTCTTTGCCTTGCAACCATCAGAATCGATTCTGCGACTTACAGTTTATATCGATGCTTCCTTGATAAAGGTTTTGTGCAAAGAGCACATGAACCTTTGAATTGTTGGGGTTATGAGAGTAAAACCCTAATTGGGAGAAAATAACCATGAAATCATCAAATTATGTGGTTTTATAAAGAATTGGTGGACCTTAGGTAGGGTTCTTGAAGTTTCACTTAGGGTTTTG
This sequence comes from Tetrastigma voinierianum, assembly GCA_016808115.1. Classification (NCBI taxonomy): domain Eukaryota; kingdom Viridiplantae; phylum Streptophyta; class Magnoliopsida; order Vitales; family Vitaceae; genus Tetrastigma; species Tetrastigma voinierianum. Next base: position 22,955 of record JAEQBH010004119.1, read on the forward strand.
AGGTTTGAAGTTCCATAACACTCATTTCAATTGTTGTGGAGTTGTTTTTAGATGAATTCCATGTAAATTCTTGAGGTATAAGCTTAATTATGGTTGTATGATGTTAATTGGTAGCAAAATAAGAAATGAAGCTAAATCGAAAATTCGTTGGACTCCGCTTCGGTACAGAAATGCCTGCTTTCCGTTTTCGACCAGTTTTCATATATTTTTGATCACACTTGCTCATTTCAGATCTGATTTGAGTGATTCAAAATTCTGCAAAATAGACTTCTAGGGAAAAATTTATCTGAAGGAAGTGCATGCAAATTGTAACCCTAAAGTGCCCAAAATTTACTCAAAGTAGGGCCATGTAAGCCACTGTCCGGGTTCTTTGGTACAACAGAAATGCTCTGTTTTCCTTGTTTCGACCATTTGTCGTATTTTTTGACCATAACTTGCCTATTTCTGATCCGATTTGAGTGATTCAAGTTTCTGGTTAAAATAGACTTAAGGGAAAATTTATCTAAGGAGTTTAAGCAAATTGTAATCCCAAAGTGCCCATAAAATTTGTCAAAGTGGAGCTATGTGCAGATTCTGTTCTGCCAAATTGAGCGTCATTTAGATGTAATAACTTGTGTTATGTGGTTGAGGGCCTAGAGTAAAGAATTTAAATTGAAAATTTAAAGAGATGTCATTGGATATATAAAGGACTGATCTGAGAGTTTCATAATTTTTGAAGACCTTTTGAATAATTTTTAATGTAGTCTATAGAGTATTGTTGGAAAAAGGTTGGCCAAAATGAATGGGTTTTAGTGCTTAAGGGTAATTTGTCTAGTTGGCTTTAAATGAATGTGTATGGTGGATTAAATGGAAGTTATGATTAATGTATAGCTGTGGTTTTCTTGAAAAAGGTGAAAAGGACTATCGGACGGGAACGGGAACTCAACGGGACGCAAGCGGGATTGAGCGGTGAACTGTGAGTGAAAATGATATTTTGAAAATTGAGTTTTTAAAAGTGAATGGTTTTAATGTTAATCTGAAAGTTTAATATAAATGTTTATGTAAATGTTAAGGCATATAGAAATGTTTTATCTTGCATCAATATATATATTTATATGTGTATTAAATATGTATGCATATGTTAAGATATTATGAAAGTTTAAAAATGTGTAAAGAATGCATATGTGTTTTAATGATAAAGTAAAGGATTTAAATGTATTTATAAATGTATTTTGAAGAAGTGTTTTGCTGATGGTTACCCTAACCCCATATGACTGTTATGACTGATATCGGCCGAGGTACCTTAAGCGTGTAAGGATTTAGAAGGTAAAGAGGTTACTAATCGAGAGGGAATTAGGTGTCTAGAGTAATATCCTTACACGTGATAAGTGCTAAGGATCTGGAACCCTACGCAAAGCGTGAGTTTCTCCGCAGCGTAGTGGTTAGCGACCGAATGTGACCGCCCTCACCGTCAGTACCCGGAAACCGGCTCGCGTATTTATCTCCGCTCCATCGAAAGAAGAAATAAAGAAAGAAAGTTTAATGCATAAATGTTTCAAAGCATAAATTGATTTTAATGGTATATATTTATTGAAAGGAAAGTTTAAGGCATAAATGTTTCAAAGCATAAATTGATTTTAATGGTATAAGTATTTATTGAAAGAAAGTTTAAGGCATAAATGTTTAAGGTAGAAATGGATTTTAATCGATAAGTATGTATTATTTTGGTATACTCGAAATGTTATTTTAATGAAAATGCACACTCATCAGTCTTCTTTAGCTCATTCTTTCCCCATATATTTCAAAACATTTTCAGACCCAAGACAAAGGCCGGCAGAGTACCCTCCGTAAGTGCTGAGTCGAGCCACGACGAGACGACGACTATGATTTCATTGTATATATAATTTTTGTATATTTGTTTATGTTGAATATTTTGTTATTTATATATGTATATGTATAAAATTGAAAAGGAACTACGTGGGCTTTGATCCTCAGTGGAAGAGGTACGTAGGCGGTCGGCTTAATTCCGGCTCAAGCCCAAATCTTCTGATAAAAATGTGTATGGAATAGAAGAAGGTTTAAATGTTTTGATGATTTGAAATGAATAAATGTATATATGTATATATTGTGTTTGATTGGGTCATGGACGAGTCCTAAACGGAAGCTGAGAAGTTGAGGATTGAAAGATTAGAAGTGTTTTTAAATGTTTGTGTGTTTTGTAAATTTGGGAAAGTCCAAAAACAGGAAACTCCGTCAATTTTTCTAAAAATCCAAGTGTTTAGAAAAGAAAGAAAAAAAAAAATTTATCACTTCGCTTCCGAATTATTTTCTAAAGATATGTTAAGGATTGTAAAGGGGTTCGCTCCATGGATTTTATTTGACTGTTTTTAAGGAAAAGTTTCTATATCCATTGGAGTGCCGGGAGGTCCCCTCGGGTTCATGAGGTTAATCCGGGTGTGGATCCTTCAGAAAAGGATGCAGTTATTAATGAGAATGGTCAAGAGCCCTTGTTGAATGAGGCTTCAAAGGAAAATTCACCAAAAAAAGGGGTTAAAGTGGAACACTTATCCATTAAAAATAAGAAAGCAAAGGATGAAAGAAAAGAGAAAGGTAAAAACGAGGCTCGATCGATCAATCCCATGTTCCTAAAATGACATGGGTCAAGTACGTAATCTGAAAACAACCTTTCCACTTTTCTTTGCTCTATGTATTTTCATTTTTTATTTTGAAATTGTATTCCATGTGGATATATCAATAATGAATATGTGGTACGATGATTGCACGTAAGCTTTTGAGGAAGAAACATTAGATAAGCATGTCAACTCAAGTAAGAAGCCTTAACATGTTGGAAGGTTCTTCATCTAGTCTTTGGTCCATTGGATTCAACTCCGGTGAAATTTGTAGGTCTCCCCTCCTCAGGGATTGCCTCTGTGCTCTCCCGACAAAGCCCATCGATCAAAGGTAGACGATATTTTTATCTCAATCATGGCATAACAATTTCTTTCAACTACCTTCTAATGAATTTGTTAGAGATTATGAGCTGCGCTCGTAATCACCGACAATCTCTCTCCAAATCATCGTGGAACCGCTTGTCTTGCTCCTTGTAAATGCATGATAATCAATATTGCATTTTTTGTTAGAAATGAATTCTAAAACTTATGGATTTTATCGATGAATTCTAAAATAATGCATTTAAAGCATGTTGCTCACCTTGTTATTTTCTTTGCTTATCGCTTGTTTAAAACTCATGTAAATATATAGCATCCTCTTAACCCGCATTCTCGCAAGTTCATGACTGCTTAATATGATTATATCTCCGCTTTTAAGCCAAATTTTCTTTGGTAATGCTATTTTAGTGATCAATGTGTTATGCATCAAAGAAAGGAGTTTTGGCTGCCTTGTCGCCATTGCACCCTAAAAAGGCTATGCTTCTTTGGTTCACCATGATCTCTGGATTTTGGGTGGCCATCAGGGCTCATGACATCATCTACGTATTCTATCGACCTATCCACAATAAATATGCTTTATAATGGCTATGAGACTATTCGTCAGCGAAAGCATACCATCAGATTATTGAACCTTGCTTTTATCAATTGTGTTGTGTTATCGGACCTTACGTTTGGAGTGCATTTAAAATGATTAGAATGCTTGTCGTCTATTCAGATAAAGCATTCAATAATTTGTGATTCTAATATGATGGACCTTGTACTTAATTTTGTCACCATCCCATTTTGGTAAAGGATACTGCATGGCCGAAGTGAAGTCGCTTTGAATTTATGGTGTTTCGAGATCGCACAGCTGCTCCCATTAATTCAATCAATTTTTTGATGTGTTGTAAAATGGCTTTCATTTTTTTTCCTACGTAAAGGTCTTTCGTTTTCCATTGAGAAGGTCGCTTCACCGGCTTAAGTAGCTGATCCATCTCTCATTTAGTCTTATATGCCGTATGCTAAGCTTTGAGTTGAACCTCAATAATTCCTATTGAGGAAACTTGATCCAGCTTCCACCTCGACTTCTATGTTGCCCCCTCCCATTCCCTATATGCATTGCATTATGTTCCTGTATAAATAAAGTATATTTAGGAAAGTTTTTAGTAAATCTTCTTTTTCTCTTTTGTATTTTTGCAGGCTCTTGTTGAGTATGAGGGTGAATCTATAGATTTGATTGGGGATATGGGTGCTATCGGGCGAATGGTAATTATGGATACCCCATCTAGAAATCATGAAATGTTCTTAGATTTAAAAGGTAATGTTCTATGTTTTATGATCTCATGATTCTTTTGTTACTGATGATTGGTCCATTTCAATGTTTTCTATTCAGATCTATAATTTAATCTCTTTATATCTAATAGAACTATGAAATAGTTCACTAAATTTCTTGGTAGTAAATAATATTGTCACACTATTTCATATGTTCAAGAGCCAGGTGGTGAACTAGTCGTATTTCCAAATTTATAAGGTACTCAAGATTTGCTTAATTGGCCTTTATTTCCATTTGCTCAAGGCACGCATAGTTGCTTCTTGCATATTTCTAAACACTAGTAGCCTTCATCTAGTTCCTTTAAATTTTGGTTAATTTCTATAGGAACCATCTATAAACAAATGTTTCCTTCCAGACATTCTCGCATTGTAAGTCTATTTTTTAATTTTGATGCTTCTCTATTCCTAGCCTCGCTTACGATATTACACAAATATGTAGCACAAACCCTCATCTAATTTTAGAGATAATTAGAAGCAATTTGTCACAATGCATTTAACACATAATTTTCTTCTTCAGTCACTATAAATAAGCAAAGGTTTGTCCAATTAATTTGTTTCTTTATCTTTTTAGAGTTCTCACCTTTAATATCTTAAAGAAATAAGGTAACTATTTTGGGGGATTCTCTTTATTTTATCCTACTATCTCGTTTCCTCACGCTTTAGTGAATTTTTTTTTTTTTTTTTCATGTCAAACCGTTCTCCTACCTGTGTTCACTCGAAGTACTGGGAAAATGTGTATCTAATGTCTTCTCTCGAGAAAATGGCATGAATGGTTTTATTTTGTTTATTGACTCGGATTTATATTTCTCACAAATGGAGGCTGTTATGAATGACTTTATTCAGCTGAAACCACAATCTGATGTTTACGAGGTTGAAACAATGGTTGAAGGTTAGCATTCCTTTATTTTTTATTTTTTATTATTTTTTTTGAGTATTCAGTTAGAGTGATTGTTGGATTATTTGGTATTTGTTCTTTGTATAAATGAATTGCCCTCCTTTCCATGCAATGGTTTCATGTATGCAAGGATAATGGCGATTTTCCTTTGATTCGAAAGATTAGTCGACAAGACGCCTTAAATTCAGCACTTCGTCAAACTGATCAAATGACAGGATGAAAAGAACCAATGGAAACCGGAGGAAAAGCCGAGAAAGACCGTATGCTCCGTGTAAACTCCTTCAAAGAATTCAAGGTTCTTCCATGAAATCATAAAACTCTTTGCCTTCACATAAGATATTCATATATGTGGTTGATGGTTCACAGGGGGTTATACGAAAGAAGGGTAAAATAGCAGGAGCGAAGGCACCAAAGAAAGTGAAAAAGAAAGCTTAAGTTCAAAAGAAAACAAAGACGAAGAAATAAAAAGGTTATTCATGTACCCTTTATTCTTTTATGATACATACCATGAATCATTGAGTTATCAACAACCTCTAGCTGACTTACTTCCAATTCTTCCATACATAAGAAAAACAACAGATATCGTAGTTGTGATTTATTATTCTAGTCTCTCGCTTTTACTTGGGAGCAGTATTTCATGTCGAATGCTATTTGTGATTCTGATTTGTTTGCCAAGATTCAATAGGCTAGGCTCCCAAAATCTTCATCCCAATCATCCATAGATCGAATCAATTCAAAGAGATTTCTCTTCATCTTGCATTCCTTCCTTCTAGATACACCCATCTTTAGCAAGCCCGGTCCAAAGTAAATTTATCTTGTAAAGAATCAATTTTCATATAAGCCAAGCCACAATAAGGAGTAGAAGGATCGACAATGGAAAGGGTAGGACGACATTTGAAGAGGAAACCATCCCCTTGATCTCTCCGTCATTCCGCCCTTGAAATAATGGACCTTGAAATTCATCACTTGGCCTCTTCTTCCTGCATAACAGAAACATTCCCAGAAGAAGGAATATGGATGAAACTGACTAATAATCCATGGCTGTGAAGTGTTGTCTTTTGCAGGAAACATTAGAATGGGAGAAAGATGTGTTATCTTTGGCATTGGGCAAAAGATGATGGCATACTCATAAGCCTTTGCATGTAAAAGTGCTATTTCCATCATCAAAGCATAACTCGTAGTTTCCTGGGCAAGCTCTCCACAATACCCATTTGGCCATTCCACTATTTGGATGAGATCTTTTCCTCTTTTCACTTTCTTTATCCATCCTTTGGGATATCGTTTATTGTTTTGGTGTTCCAAGAATGACGTTCTTGATATATGGTTGTTTTGAGCCTCTAGTTTGCTTGCTAGAGAAGAACTTGGTGTAACCCATTATTGTCATTGTTGAAATAGTTGAAGTTTAAGTGGCCTACGGGTCCCGTGGTGTTTACCTTTTCATTTGGGGGTTTTCCACGTAAAAATTGTTGTTTCATTGTGGTTGATTTATTGTTGCTTGGTTAGTTTTGTTGTTGGATTAATCAGCTTGTTGAACCTATTTTAGTTCTGCTACTTAAATCATATAAGACATAGATAACGGTTATTAATTACATAATTTATTATATGCTTGCTACTAGGGTATCATGCCAATGCCTCAAGACAATATTACATTTTATGGACCTTGAAAGAAGAGTTATAGGCGACACCTATGCCTCTATATTACAAAATATATAATATCATAGGAAATAACTTGTAGGTTAGAAAATAGCTACACTACCTTCCACTTAATGAAATTGTACCCATGGAATTGCTTGAGGTAGTTGCTGCTTCTATTGGATTGCTCATATGATTCTCAATAGACATTTCCTGAGTATGAGTAAAGCTAGAGGCATTTCTAATAATCTAACCTCTCTCCTTCTAACATCTCCAAGGCTTTGCTCATCGGCATATCTATATTTCATTTCTATACACCATAGTGCAACGATCACCATTTTCCTAACAAGCTTCTTTTTCATCTTCTGGCATCTCCTGCCTATGTTATCCTCGTGACATCTTTCATAAACCCATGATGGAAAATATATTTTACTTGAGCGCTCAGAGATTTGCATTCACATTCTTTCTTCTTCCCACCATCTCCATTAACAACATTCCAAAACTATAAACATCGGCCTTGTATGAGACACCTCCAATGTTTTTGTAGAACAATTCGAGCAATGTATCCAATGTTCCTTAGCAAAGAAAGAGAGATACCATACTTTATCCGTTGAATACTTTGCAAGGCCAAAATCAAACTTTTGGTGTGAAGTCCTCATCGAGAAGGATATTATGTGGCTTGATATCAAATGTAGAATTTGTATGTCACAACTCGATGTAGTGGTCAATACCACACCCCACTCCAACTGTGATCTTGTACATCTTTTCCCAACTTAATAAAGTTTTTCTTTCTTCTTTAAGAAAAATGAACTTATCGAGAGAACCATTAGGAATGAAGTCATAAATAAGTGCCCACTTTGACCCTTGTACACAAAATCCTACAAGTCTCACCACATTAATATGATGAATTCTTCCTATTGTAGCATCTCATTGATGAAATCTGTCCATTAGCTTTGACATGATCACACTTTCACACATACAATGCGACCACTTCGGTTTTCCCTATACACGAGTCAAAACCTCTCGACCTAACTTATTTGCAAAGTTACGAGTCATCCTCTTTATGTCTGAATAGGAGAACTTGATGGGTTGGAGATTTTTGTGATTGCATAAAAATTCTTCGATTCCATCATCTAATGATAGATGTCTTCGATGAAACTTGTAAATAAAATATGCAAATAGGCACAACATCCCGAAGAGAGTCCTTCCTATGACTAAACACAAATCAAATGTCATGAAAAAAACTGAATATCCGAAAAAAAGAACAGCATAGCAAAAAATAGTGGTTGTGTTGTTAGAGAGCCACGCTCAATTGTAGGTAAGTACTTAAGTCTGCACTGGTTGGCTAGTCCCATTCAATTCTAATTAGACCGAGCTAGGCCATAAATTTATATTCCCGTAGGTGATCAAAATAAATTTGACCTCGACTCCACTCTGGATTTAGGCCAAAGTTGGCCGTTATATTACCTCGAAAAACCAGCGATTTGTCCGACTCGCATTCGCCCAACTCCGCCTAGCCCGGGCCCTTCCCGAATTGTCACCTTTATGCTCGATAAATACTTTAGACACCACTTAATTCAATAAAATCGATTTTCAAAGATGTGCTTAAAAAGTGTGCATCGCTTCCGTGGGAGCAATTTGATCGCGTAAAAAATCAATATGTGTTCGTTGCATAGAATCGGATCTCGGATAAGAAGACGCAATTCGGGCTTTTATTCCATTATTTTCGACTTCTATTTACATACACACACAAAGGAAGAAAAAAATCAAGACGCTGGAATTTGGTAGCCTTACCAAATCTTGGCCTCACTCGGAATTTGTCTAGCACACTCACTGGGTCGCCTCCCATTATCTTGGATTTGGTCCTCCCCATAAGCTCGTAATCAAAGATTCAACTCAGTGCCGAAGAAGAGGTCTCGTTTTCTTAGTCCTTATGGGACCCGACCCCCCTCTCTTCGTTTTAGATTTATCCACAAATAAGCATGATAATGATGATTCAAAGGGTGTTCAATTTTTTGCAGGAAGTTCGCTCCTTCCAATCTGCGCTTCACCATCTTCAATTCCCTTCCAACTCCTCCTCCCATGTTTGCAGATTCTTCCTCATTCCGAGGCACCCTGTTTCCTCCCCGGTCCACACCGCCAAATAGGCCGGGCTGGTTATCTTTTCCTTTTTTTTTTTTTTTTTTTTTGTGTGTTTCAGGTTGTAAGAGGTTGTGATATGTGGGGATTTTCTTTAGGTCCCGCTGTAGGCCTTTGCCTTTGGACATGTGCAGATGCACTCTGTGTTATTGTGAAGAAAAAATTACCAAAAAGGGCTGGATGGGGGTGCTCAGATTCAATTATACACCAATGTAAGATCCTTTGAAATCATTAAAAATAACTATCAAGTCTCATGATTTGTTGTTGAAATCTGCATATTAATATTCTGCTTACCTAGAGAGATGGTGCTTTTTTTCTCCGTCGAGCTCAAACTGGTTACCAGATAGAAGTCCTTTATGTTGTTTCGAAAATTTAGGCATTTTTTCATCAGGTCGCCTCGAAAATAATCCATTTGTGTTTTTTTTTTTTTTGGTTAAGTTTGCCATATCTGATAAGATTGCATTTTTTCGTTTTCGTAATCTCGAGGTCCTTATCCAAGGGTAGTATTTACTAAAATGTTCTTATTTAACTTCTTGATCAATTTGTGGACTTGGGAATATCTGTGTAGTATTGATAACACTAATTCCTTTGAGCGGACTCTTCGCTCGCTAGGATGCAGTAGGGATATTATGCAACCTCGATGTGATAGCTTCATTGGGATAGTGGATAGCCAACCTCCTCGCTCAAAATACCACATACGGATCGTTCAATTCCCTACACCTTTAGAGCTATAAAATGAAACATATCGCCTTCTTTGTCATTTAGTCGGGCCGATGGCCCGTTTGATCAAGTAGGAACTCACCTCAATTTCACAGCAAAGTTTGCCAGGGCCAATTTCGTCGTTGTAACAAGCTGTAAATCTCTTCTAAACACGCGAAAAGTTGTATACTTGTGGCTGAATTAATTCCCGTTGTTTCGCAGATTCATGCCTATAATAAATCACCTAGACATGAAGTTACCGGCATACATGCATGGATTACCAAAGCATCACCGACGTTCTAAAGAACTCAACTCGTGTGAGCTCAATCATACACCGTGATACCTTTGGCTCTCTCACCCATTAAGAAAATGTAGCAAACGCTCGATTCGCTTAGTGATTGTTTTATTTTTGGTAATGATCAATAACTTAATAACAACTTCTTTCTCCAGAGATACATCATATTAATGGATCGCACAAGGACTGGAGAGCAAAAAGGGACAAAGTTCACCAAATATTCTCATGGTTCCTCATTATAATAGTGTAAGTATGACGGGCGGAGTACTTCTTTCCCGAATAAATGAGCGTAATGTTCGGACTTCTTTTTTGCGACTTTACTTATCTTTCACTCGCTTTTGTTGCTTGTTTAGGTTTCAAAGCAAGATGAGTTAGATAATCGTGAGAAAAAGGAAGAGCAGACTTAGAATTCAGCTCAAGAAGAACTTCCAAATTACTTTGAGGTATCAGAACTTTTCTCTCTCGCACTAAAGAATCCTACAGCCATTCTATTAGTCCAGAGTCAATGCACATGGGAGAAAGCCATGACAATGAATGCTAAAGCTTCACGTCGTTAAGATAGAATATGATAAACTTTTTTATTTATATGATCTTGATTTCGGGTTGTTCTACTCATAAGATTGTGACATTCATACTTGTCAAAAAAAAAAAGATTGTGACATTCATGTTGCTATGGAAAGGCTAATTTCAGTTAGTTTGTTTCAGGAGAAAGGAAAGTAGACAATCTCGTACTGACGGGTCAGGAAATCAAGCATGTGGGATGGATTACAGTAAGCATCACAGATGTACCAATTTTAATTACAATGATACAGAAGACATCAATGAGAGCATGCCAATGTGGTTATATTGTTCAGTTATTTATTCTTACTGCTAATTAAGCCATAATAGCCGAATGCTAAATGAGCTCGGGTTTCTTTGGAGTAAGATCAGATTAAGAGCAAGGCAAACCCAAAAGAGAAAAGCCAAAATCAATGTTTGGAAATCCCATTTCAAAACTCTTTTGTGACCATGTTGGGGAAAAGTTGATTTGATGAGGTTAGGTTTCTCGGCTTTGCTCAATGTCTAAACACCTTTAGACTGAGCTTGTTCACCATTTTCACCGATACAAGGTGATAGAATTGATGTTTCGATGTTTTTCACGCTTTCTCTCACCCCAGTCTTTCTCCCCTCTTTTCCTTTCCTTTCTCTTCTAAACTATATCTTCATATTTCGGTTTTTGAAAGTTGGGAGTTCCCCATGGAGTCCATATCCCGTAGGCGAAGTCCTACGATCCTGTCCCGAATGGACAACTTCAGCCCATTCTCGAATCTCCCTGCATTACCCAAACTAATCCCAAGAAACTTTCAGATCTCGAAGATCTACATTCGGTCTCTCCCAATTCATCATTGCCTCAATCTTCTCTAGGTCGACCGACACTTCGCAGTCGACACCACGCGGTCCCAATCTCCCCTGTTGTTAAAACTCGCACTTTCATCGAACTTAGTGTACAAACGATGGTCTCTAGTAACTCCAGAACACAACCTCAAGGATACTCATGCTCCCGCTCTGACTGGGAGTAGATCAAAATGTCATCCACGAAGACTACGACAAACTGATCTAGATAGGGTTGGAACACCCTATGCATGAGGTCCATGAATGCCGCTGGCGCATTCATCAATCCAAAGGGCATCACCGTAACTCAAAGTGCCCATAACGCGTCCTAAACGCCGTCTTAGGGATATCTGTCTCCCTAACCCTCAACCGATGGTAACCAGTGCGAAGGTCTATCTTGGAGTAGACTCGCACTCCTCTCAACTGGTCAAATAAATCATCAACTTCTGCACGGGTACCGATTCGATCATAACCCTGTTCCTCCGCCTATAGTCAAAGTACGTCGAAGGGTCTCGCCTTCTTCTTCGCAAATAGAACCGAGCGCCCCATGGTGAAGTGCTCTGCCTGATAAACCCTCGTTCAATAGCCCTTGTAACTGACTCCCAGTTCTTGCAACTCAATCGGTGCCATCCTATGTGGAGTCATAGAGATGGGTGAAATACCCGGGTGTAACTCAATGGTCACATCCCTATGTGGAGGTAGTCCAGAAGCATCTCTGGAAAACATCCACATACTGCATACTCTAAAGAGATCTAAGTTTGGTCTCTCGTCCTTCTAGCAGAAGGCCATGAAGCCAACCCAATTAACTCGGTCTCGACACTTGACTCGTGATAACGTCCGGGGGCAAATGTCATGCCCGCTCAAATACCATACGAGTACCGGCCCCTGCATAAAGTGAACCTTCCTATGCTCACAATCGATAGCGATCCCGTAGTTATCGCCCAATCTTAACTCGTGGATGACATCGAACTCCTCACATATCCAAAATCCTCGTGTCCACTGCGGAGTAGAGTCTCAAGATCTCTAACCTCCCGCAACCCGACACACCGACCTATTCTCACGCCTAATCCCTAGGAGAATTCACTTGCAATGGCTCTCCCAAGGTCTCTAGAGGTCCTTGCCCATTTCCATCATATCTGGGCCTCATTCTACCTAGAAACGCAAATTAGTCTAACTCGGTCGCGTCGTGAGGCACCTATAGCCTCTAACACTTTCTCGACCGCATGAACCAATGGTCGGCCACCATCGATCTCCCCCCGTGAATGCCCAGGATGATGCTCTAAACCTCTCGGGGTTACTAGTGGTCTCGACTACCCGCTATGCTACCAGGCGATAGCCCACTACAACACTTTACGGCCTCACAAGGCCCATTGCTCAAAATGTCGGCTACCGGGTCAATTGTTGGTGGTGGCCTGACTAGTGCCCCCGCACGCCCTCTATGTCCTCATCCTCTACTTCAGCCACTCGCATAAATTAACATGGCAACAAGAATCATTTAGCTTTCATTTCAGTCTAACTAAGAATGCAACGCCGACATTAATAGACTTCGATAACCCCGAATCGAATCTGCTCATTTCCTAAGTGGTGCCAAATTTCCAACCACTCAATTCATTTATTTCAAGAAGGTTCTAGGCTCTCTTGTTCATTTCATTATCCAACTCCCTAAGGTCATAGTTCCTAACCTTAGCATTCACCCTTTTTCCTATACGCATTACACCATGCATATAATTTCCTACGTAACTACTGCGCAATCACGATTTCAAATGGTAATTAAATCCAATACAGTGTCTCTAAGGCATGAACACAGCCCCGAGACACTAATCATACACTTAACTCAGTGTATACGTAATCAATTTCGCGTTTAAAATATTGTTTTCGACGAAATTTTATTTCCAAAAATTTTATTTTTGAAAATTTTATTTTTCGAAAATTTTATCAAAATTTATTTGATTTTTATTTCATTTTATTTAAATTTAAAATTTTTTTTTTTTGAAAATTTGTTTTACAATGAACAGTGTTCATTTAGTGACTCAGGAAAATACCGAGTCGAACCGGGTCCAAAAACCGAGCTTAATCGAGCCGTGCACAAGCACCAAAACCGGCCCAATGTTCACCAAGGCCTCCGCGCCTGCTCTCCAAGGCGCCTCGCTGGCCGCGCCCGCGCCCGCACGCCGCGCCCAAGGCCTGCCGCCCCTAACGCCCTACCGCCTCTGGGCCAAGCCGCAGCCTCGCCACATGGGTCGCCGCTCCCGTCGCTTAACCTGGTCCACCCTGCCTACCTAGCCCTTCTGTCGCAGAATACAATTTTTTATCAAGGACATTACTTTCCTCTTGGCAAATTCTCCCAGCCACAATACAATTTCTATTGCAATACACCTCCTTCCAGTAGTGTATTGTATACACTAAGCCCTCCAAGCCTTTAAGTTGCAATACAATTTCAGCTCTCCATTCTCTTTCTTTCTGCAATACAAAAACTGTATTGCAACACAATTTTTTTTTTTTTCACTATATAATTGGGCAGTAGCCCAAAAAACGATTTCCTGCTCAAAAAAAAAAAAAATATTTTTTTTCTTTTATAAATGTTTTTATTTATTTATTTCCAGAAATTGGAAAAAGCTCTAAAATCACTAAAATTATTTTTTCTTTTTTTTTTCTTTTTTGGGACACTCAAATAAATTCATAAAATTTATTTAACCCTTTTCTTCAATTTTATACCATATAAAACCCAGAAAATATTTTTCTCACTCATAACCAAATAAATTTACAAAATTTATTTTCTTTCTCCAGTTTTTCACTGAAAAATTTTCTCCACTCAAATAAATTTATAAAAATTTATTTTCTTCCATTTTCTTCAATTTTACCACTTGTAAAATCTTAGAAAATTATTTTCTTCTCCATACAACCAAATAAATTTAACAAAAAATTTATTTTCTTTACTTTAATATTTCTTCTTATTTTCCCACAACCAAATAAACTTTGTAAAATTTATTTCATTTAATTTTCGTCAGTTTTACACTGTAAAACCTCAAAAATTAAATTTCTTCACCTCTAAACCAAATATATTACGAATTTACTTTGTTTATTTCCTGGTTCAAGTTTACACATCAGAAACACTCCAAAAATATTTTCTAAAATATTTCCTTAACTCATCTATGTGCTAATCACCAAGCACACAACATTATCACACATTACAATCATGTTATGCACACAATCATAAATGATTCACAAAAATCACACAAAACACATCAGCACACGTGCATGTAGTGTCCTAGTGTTAACTTAGTGATTTTCTGAGTATCTCATACTAAACTCAACATCAATACGCTTTAGTGGTGATGTTTCCCATTTCAATGCCTAAGCCCAAATTTTCCATCTATAGGTTTCCATATACCTATACTCCTCATCAAACCACCTGATGGTGATGGATACCCAAGCAAGGCTCCTGAGTATTCGTATACCTAAGCTCGATAAAGGCTGTGACGCCCCAAAGCAGGGTCAGTTGAATCTGTGGCAGCAGATACAAATGGAAGTGGGGTTACCCGGCGCCACTTTAGAAAATCGAGGCGAGTGTGCTTTGTGCAGGAGCTCTGCCAGCTTGATGCATATACATCCCAAACAATCCAATATATGCAATATATATATCGATACGACCACTTGGGCCATAGCGATCACTCAATATACATGCCGACTATGAATCGACTATATACCCAATAATTGCAGAGTTAATATGTTTCTCTGTAATATATTAAAATACTCAAATTCTAATACATGTATACATCCATCATGGCCAGAACTTCTTACAATCACCAGTCTCTAGGCAGACATCCTCATACGCTCACGTACTGTAAAATAAGGGGATCCACCAATGGTGGTATAGCTTTCAATGGGAGAATCGCGCAAGTGGAAATTTCTTCGCGCTAAGTGCGGTCACAATGTTCCAAAATAGTGGCCGAATTCCAATAGTGCGTGATCCTCTTTGAATCTTTTGTGGCTGACTGGATCCAGAGCACTCCACGAAATTTCTGTGTTCACTTTAAGCCTCGTATGAAATTATTAATTTATTAGTGGGCAACCCTCCCGATGAATATATATATCGATTGGGCCGCTCGGCCGATTGATATATATTAATTGTTCATGAACTGCCTCCGATGAATAAATATCAAGCGGGCGCTCAGAGCGGTTGATATATTAACAATTTAATGAATTTCTGTAGATGAATAAATATCAAGCGGAGCCGCTCCGGCCAGTTTGATATATTATTTAGTTTGGACTACCCTCCGATAATTTACATTTGAAATACCATAAACTTGTTTCTCTAAAGCTCATCTCATGCGCTCATTCCTATATTCCTAGGATGTTAGGTGCATATGGGATACATGTATGTCGATTCACGATTCAGTCTAAATCACATGCAAATATATATACATGAATATATTTACATAAAACTTTTAAATCACGCATCAAATTAGCTGTTGGGCTAATGATCATCTGTGAAGTAATTTAATTTAATCTTTCGTGGCCAGCAAATGCTACAAGAAATATATATTTTGAAACATTTATTATAGGAATAGTGACATAAATTCTTATTAAAATCGCGAAAACAGGTTCACTTAGTGAACCCTTAATCCTGGCCGAATTCTAGACCAAGCATATCAAACAAACATTTATTAAATTAACACTATCACAACCACAAACAGCCCCTAATTATTTAGGTGATCTAAATGAAAATCCCAAATAAATTCCTGCACAATTAGATTCCCGTGTTTAGGACCATTTGATCAAACCTATGACTCCATTAGCAAAGCAATCGGCTTGTAAAAATGGGAATAAAAACCATATGAGTAGGAGAAAATCTACCTCTTGGAGTTGTCATTCTGACAGGGTCCTGTATTAGTGCTCATTAGAGCAGTTCATGCTGTCAAAATTCGAATCCCACGGCCGGTCAGGTCTTGGGATCTTAGAGAAGTCGGGCGCTACCATGCGCAAACACCAAATTTTGCTTCTGCTCCTCCCTCCGTCTTCCTCCCCCAGCCACTGCCTCTTTCTCTCTTTTTGAAGAGACAGCGCATCTTACTTTTGGCATGTAGTGACTTAATAATTTAATTATTAATTCGCCTTTCCCTTGAGTTTTGACATTCGGCTATCTGTAGTTCATTCGTCATTTCTCTGCTCACCTCTTATGGAGCAGGTGCTTGATATATGTGAGAGCACCGTCGCGTGAAATCGTTCTGACCTGGCAGCGATCTTATCGAAGCGTGCCAACTCATTGTCTCGGAATATTCTGAGGAAATTTTGCGTGCTAACTAGATTTTTGAAGAGCGATTCCAAGCGGATACCGTCGTTCATCATCCGAGATCTAGAGAATAAATTGCAGTTTTTAACCGAAATTACAATTTTGTAATCGAAATTAAATTTTCTTGTGAGAATTGGAATTTCTGAATTATACAGTTGGAATTATCTGCATTATCTTTAACTAATGGTCTGGGTTCATTTCCTTGAGAATCTGTGCGTTAGGTGATAAATTTTATTGTCTTTGTGAATTAAACTTAATGGCTTTCGGTGTAAGGGGACATTGAGGACAACCTTATAAGCTATTTGCTAATCCTAATTTTTAATTATTTTGTAAATAATTTAAGCCATAGTTGAAAATATTAAAATAATTTTAAAACTTTTTTTGTTGATATCTATTCACTTTACATTCTGGCGTTATAATATTATATTAACATAAAAGAAGCTAGCTGTACCTTTTTCAACGAACCAAGTCTCACTTGCAAATAATTTAAATTTTTAAATTGTGTATAATTATACAATGGACTCGAGAAATTATTTTAATATTTTGGCCTCAATATTTCCAATAGTATTTTTATCATTATTCTTTAAAAATTGTTGCATCTTAATTATTAATATTACAAAAACAACAATATTTTATTGGCTTTTATATAAATTATTAACAACCTTAATTATATTGCACTATGGTAGTTGTCACACCCCCAAAAAACAGTCAACGATTTTCTCATAATGTGATCTTGAAGTTTAGAACTTCGACCAACATTCTCGACAATATCTCACTAAGCAAACTTATATGGACTTTTACAACAGCATGCAAGACACGAATCCCAACTCGTATAATAATATCAACATATTACAAACTCTTCAAGCGTGCAAAACACTTGCCAAATACAAGACTTTACAACCACAATTACAAATACAAAGGATTCCCAGCAGATTCTCTAACCTTCATACATTAGAGACGGTGCCGTACATAGGTAGGTATCTCTTCCTAATGAGTGCCTCTTCCTTTTAAATTTGAATTCGAAGTTGGCTCTCTTTTCAATTTACGGCTTCAATTTGATTATAGTTCAAACTTGGTCTGGCTCATTTCAAATCTTGGCTCTCGCCTCTTATTTAAACTCAGCCTATTAGGAATGGTGCATGCTGATGGCCATTATACGCCAGTCGAGCCCCTGGTTTTACTTACGTCGTTAATGAGCGTCATGCCATGCATTGTCATGCATCAGCCATCGGCTCATTGAATCATGCCTCTGCAATTCTTTCGATTCCGGACCATGCACTACCGTGCATTGCGGAACCTCGCCATAACCACCATGCACCACCATGTGTTGTCAAGCGCTTGTTAGACCATGGCATTGCGCCCATGATCCCCCATCGATGTGCCACCGGGCTGTGTGTCCCATGCATTGTCGATCTCTACGGTGTGTGTAGTGTCCGTGGTGTAGGCTTATTGCTGTGTGATCCGCGTTTTGATCCTGGCAGTGCGCTAGCACCCATTAGGATCCTCGTGGGTGTAAGGATGCAGTGAGCCTGCTATGCCGATGCTTGACTTAGGTCATGAAGGGGGTTATAATGCCCGTCTTAAATGATTCTTAAGCCAGATTGAATAATTTTATCTTTACGATCTTTAATAAATACAAAAAAAAAAAAAAATGTTTATTTTAATTAATTAATTTTCTGAGTACAATATTATTTTAAAAAATAATAGGAATAATTATATATTAAAAATTAGAGGATATACAAATTAAATAAAATATTATTATTTCATAAAAGTCGAATTATTTAACTTTAATGAAATAAAATTTGTGCTTAAATGTAAGGTCTAGACTAGGGCTTACGGGTGTGAATTGTTTTTTTTTTTTTGTGGATCGCGTCAATAACATGTATTCTATTGCATTTATCAACTCAAAATATGGCATGAATAATAAATGGATCAAAATAAAAAATTCTTAACGGCAAATTAGTAATTGAATAACAAGATACAGCACTTTATAACTCGTTTAGTAATTTGATAATTTAAAATAATATACATTTAATTAATTAATCAATCTTTAACACAATAACATATTAAATAAGTTAAATATTAATTAACATAATAATTAAGGAAATAATACAATCAAATTTATATTTATAAGAATGACACTAATATAATACATATGCAAAATAAAGAACTATGAATCATCCCTTGTTTTGTTGGGCATGAAAATTTATTGTTTTGAGTTTTGGGTAAGATATTTGTCAGCTTTAGATTCATTTATTACATCTTTGAAGGAAATATCTAATTTTTAGAATTTATTTTTGAAAAGGAAGCAGTATCTGCTGGGGCAAAGTTCATTGCCTTTCCTGAAAATTTCTCATTCGTTGGTGCAAAGGATGGGCAAAGTTCTCTTGCAAGGTTTGAGAAAGCATAGTTACATGTCTACTAATTAATATAGGTTTTTTAACATTACTTTTGGTCTTTGCTGCAAGAGAGTGCTGTACTTTAATGTCTATTTCATTTTTTCTTGGTGGTTTACTGGTTCTGGCTTTCAGAACTTGCCCCATTCATTCTCTGAACCATGGAGTTTCTTAAATTGCAGATAATCCAAAATTTGGATGTCACTTGGAGGCTTCCAAGAAAAAGGACAAAATGAAGCACAACTGTGCAATACACATGTTTTAATTGATGATACTGGCACCATTAGAAGCAAATATCAGAAAAATGCATTTGTAAGATTGCTGATTTGATGATGCGAGAAGGGAGAGGCGTAAGAGAAAAGCAGCCTAGAAACACGAACGAAAAGTATAAGGCTATGAACAGTTAAATTCACTTAACCCAGCAGAAAAAAGCCCCTAATCTCAGTTAATTACTCCAGAAGGAACTGTCGTGTTGAATCAAGACCAGCAAAAGGGTCAAAAAAATTTGTTGCCTAGGCTGTCTTTAAGAATGGTAATCTGACCTTCTTTCAAAAGTAAATCTTCTTCAAGGGCCTCTATCTTCTTCTTTAGTAGCTTGTTCTCCTCACTGCATTGCTTGACTCGCTCCACAGCATATCTCTATCCCCCAGATACTGGGATATTCCCTTCATGATGTTCAATTGCTTTGTAGATTCTTTGAAGTCGATTTGAAGGCAATTATATTCTATTCTTCAGCATCTGTAATAAAGGAACAATGACTGCTTCCAGGATTGAAAATGCAGTCGTTACCAGCATGACCATTTCAAGAATCAAGACAAAGCAAATGTAGATAAAATAATCAAGCTCCTCAGTCCATGTTCTTTTTTATGCTCCTAATTACTAGTGGTCATTGGATTCCAATTCTCATCTTATGAACTTCTAATTTTGTAACATTCACTTCCACAGATCTAATCATTTCTTGTTCAAATTGTTATGACTTGTTGTTCATCACATCTGCAATAGTTAATGCCCTTAGCACAACTAAGCTTAGTTTATTTACAGATATAAAAAATTTCCCTCAATTAATGGGGTATGAAAAGCACA
Source organism: Tetrastigma voinierianum (assembly GCA_016808115.1). Classification (NCBI taxonomy): domain Eukaryota; kingdom Viridiplantae; phylum Streptophyta; class Magnoliopsida; order Vitales; family Vitaceae; genus Tetrastigma; species Tetrastigma voinierianum. Next base: position 42,996 of record JAEQBH010004119.1, read on the forward strand.
TTGCCGCTTCATGCTTATGAAAAAACCCACTTCAGTCTTCAACTCAATATGGATGACCAATCAAACAAAATAAAAAACTAAGAAAAAAAAAATAGAAAACAACTAAAACAATGACTTTTTTTTTTTTATCAGTAAACTAATTGGTGGCAATAATTGCCTGAGAGGATTACCTGAAGCTCAAGATCCTTCAATTTGTGTGTTGCGTAGGAGAGGTCATCCTGTGTGTTTTGAACTTCAGCTCTGAGGATGTCATTACCTCTCACAGCTGCTGCAAGCTCAACCTAAATGGTTGCTCAACTTCTGACTCCATAGAATTTAGCTTTTCAAGTAATAAATTTGTTAGCAAAGTTTCTGCTTTAAGTTAAAATTTTCTGCTCTCTGCTTCCCTCTCATGAAAGGAAGATACTTCTCTTTGAAGTGAAACATTCATATATACTAAGCTTTCCATACCAAGTTCCACAGAAGCCTCTCCTCTTCGAACTGATATTTCTCAAGCTTGAATGTCCAATCACTTGGACCAGGGCATCCATTCAAGGAACCACCATAGATATCTTCAATAGAAATTGGAATATCAGGATCATAATCCGTTGACCTTGTTTTGTGCAAAACATGGCTCTGGCAGAAACTTACTCTCACTACCATTTCCGTTTCCAGCATGGTTCTTTTGAGAATAACTGTTCTTCGGTCTGCTCATCTCCTGCTGTTGTTCTCCATCAACAGGTCGTGAAGAACCAGCTGAACCAGGAACTTCCAATCCATGAGCATTCCTCATGGCTTCTGCTTCAAATTGTTTTCCCTTGGATTGCCTTTCAGAAGTAGGTGTACGATGACTAGAACAAAGCCTACAAACCAATGAAGGAAGTAGCCTCACTAAGCAAAATCTTAACCAATAAAAATACAAATCATATGAATCATTTAAATTGGATTAATGGGTGACATTTGATCCTAGAAAATAAAATTAGAAAATAAAATTATAAATGTACTTAATCATGTCTTACCGAGATGAATGGGGATTTGATTATGCTATTATTACTACAGTGAGATCTCCTTTGATCTTTCGAAATGATTGGCACCTGCTGCAAGATAAAATTGTAAGTCTGTTTCCGAGCTTTCGAGATCAACTGTGAGGCTTCTATTGCTGTTCTCTCAGTCTTGCCACTGTTCAATCCAGATTCCAGTGGATTCTCCCAATAAACTTGTTTTTCAGTTGCTGGTTGAGGGATTGCATTGCTGTTTCCACTGCTCCGGGCAGAAAATCTAAAGAAGAATAGCCTATTCCTCATCTGTCAATCTTCAACTGAACAGCAGATTGTAGTTCATAAAAACACATATTTTACCAGTATAAATAATATAAAATATCATCTAACTTATTGGAAATTCAAACTATTAGTGGAAATTCAAAACAATTTTCCATTTTTAAAAATATAATCTAACTTAATTGAAATTTTTTTCACAAAAATATTGTGTTTTTAAAACAAATATTTTATAGCATGTTTGTTTTGCTTTCAAACAAAAAAAAAATCGTGTTTTGAAGATTTTGTTTGCTTAAAATAATTTTCATCTTCATTCCATTAAAAAAATCATTCCATAAAAAAAGCAATTATGTAACAATTCAAATTGTACCTTCGTCTTCCTTTGGCCAGCTTCATAATCCTCCCTACGTTAATTGTCGCACCCATTCCCTGCCGTCAGCTGCCACCCACCACCACCCAAACTGGTGGTACCATGGCCTTATCCGGTGATGAAACCCCCTGACACAAAACCCTGAAAGCAAGGGGCGGCCAAAAACCCCCTGTTCTTAAGGTTGTAACCGTCTTCCTGGGCTGCAACCTCACTGAGCTCGTCTCCTTAGTCCTTAGTCCTTCCCCATGGTGTAAGGCGATCCCTTCCTGTCCTTCGTCACGAGAGCAGGATATATGGGCCCTAAGCTATCAACGGACCTTGAAAGCAGGCCCTGGCTCATCCCCGTTTCCAAAATCGCATCCTGGGCCTTGGAAGCAAGTGGGCTCGTAAAGGATCAGCCCGTTAAGAAGAGACCGGTTGGTGGAGTCAGGGCAAAGGGCCGCCCGATAACGGCCCAAACCCGGAGGCAAAACGTGGGGCCGGCCTAACTCCCTACCCGAATCCCAGTCAGGACCCGATCCCCGAACCGCCCCAAGAATTTGGCCCGAACCGGGTTGCATCTCCTTTTGGAATTCACAATGATAATAATGACGCTCTCTGTCCGAGGATTCTTTCTGACCGAGTCCCATCGAAATCCCCCAGCCCAAGGCCACCTAATCTCACGCTCCTCCCACCCCCCGCCTGGATGTGATCCCCGAGGACGGTCTACGGCTTGTAGCGGAGTGAAGCCACCTTTTACACGAGCATCGTCAGGTCAATTCAGATGGGGTTTTTACCGGAGGACGATTCCATTTCCGGCGCGCAGTAATATCTACCACAAATCAAAGGCTCTATCGAAACAATGCCAAGAAAAGGCACATAAGAATTCAAATCCATAAAAATACCTTTGTCGGTCCAGTGTTCCTCGGGCGCTTTGCTGGAGAAGAGATCGTCCGGAAGATTAATGGTTCCGTCAGCCATCGTCGACCACACACCAATTGCAAGGGCTCCGAGAGATGGAGGAGATAGAGGAAGGGAAATGAAACGGAAAGTGATCGATGCAGGCGATTCCTTCAGATACCAGACACTGAGCCTCAGCGCAGCCTTCAAGGGTTCGCCATGCCGTGTGTTTCCTCGACCCTCCTGGCACTCTACTCTGCCCATGGCTTGGTATGAGAGTTCCTCCCCCATGGGCCTGGTGCTTGCTGGACATGGGCCCACGAAAACCCCTTGGGCCGCAGCACCCTCAAGGTGAGGCCCAAGTCTGACGTATCCTACAGCTACAAGTGAGAATTGAATTTTTGGGCTTCCCCTTTGTCTGCCCCTAATCAAATTCAAAAAATGAATTTGATAGGTTATTTTTTCAATATAATAAAAATGATATTTTTATCAAAATCATATCAAATTTTGATGGAGGGTAAAATTATTATATTAGGCGGTCTTTTAATAAAACCATCCAAACCATTATTGAAAATTCAAAAACAATTTTCTATTTTTAAAAATATAATCTAACTTAATTGAAATTTTTTTTACAAAAAATAATGTGTTTTTAAACAATATTTATAGCATGTCTTTTTTCTTTTCAAAAAAAAAAAAAAAAAGACATGTCTGTTTGAGAAAGATTTTGTTTATTTAAAATAATTTTCTCATCTTCATCCCATTAAAAAAAAGACATACAAAATTTTCATTTTCTATAATTTTGTAATTACATTGGAAATCCAATTTATTATTTTATTTCATAGATATTCAAAATATAATAATTTTTATAACTTATATTTGTTATAAAATGTTTTATTATTTTATTTTATATATATTAAAAATAAAAATGAATTGCAATTATTTTGGTAAATCAGTTGGTCGTCTTTGTGTTTTCTCTCAATAGTCATCAATTTGAGCTCATTTAGGACCATTAGAGGATTTACCTCGTTATTAACTTTACGGTCCCATAAAATTAGTTGAGGTGTGCTCAAATTAGCCAACTACCCATGGCTATCAAAAAAAATTATTTTTGTATATAATGGAGATGACATTATTAGGTTTAGATATGACCTTAAAACCATTGAACATATAGGTGAGATGATTGGGGTATCTCATATCTTAGCCCAATGGTCTCAGTGAAACTACCGTGAGAATCTGTGTGTTAGGTGATAGAATTTCACTCTCTTTTGTGGTCCTTTTAATAAGCTTTGGTCTGAAGACATTGGAGTCTGTGTATAAGCGTATCCCAATTTTAATTATTTTGTAAGGCGTTTAAGCCATAGTTGAAAATATTAAAATAATTTAAAACTTTTTTTTTGTTGATATCCCCATTCACTTTACATTAGCGTTATAATATTATATTAACATAGAAGCTCGCTAATACCTTTTCAGACCAAGTCTCATTTGAAAATAATAATTTAAATTTTAAATTGTATATAATTATCTGATGGACTCATGAAATTATTTTTAATATTTTATTTTCAATATTTCAATAGTATTTTTATCATTATTCTTTAAAAATTGTTGCATCTTAATTATTAATATTACAAAACAACAATATTTTATTGAACTTCATCTATAAATTATTAACAACCTTAATTATATTGCTTATGGTAGTTGTCACACCCCAAAACCAGTCGTGATTTTATGTGTGCGTGCTAAGTTTTGAACTCGTGAAGCATTCTCGACAAGATCTCGCTAAGCAAACTTATATGAGACTTTTTAACTTTTCTGAGACACGTCTGGCTTCGTATAATAATATCAACAGTTACAGAGCTCTTCAAGCGTAAAACCTTGCCATCTGAAGACTTTACAACCCGCGATTCTGAATCTGAGGATTCCCCTTGAATTCTCTAACCTCCATACATTAGAGACAGTGCCCTTTTATAGACTAAGGTAGATCTCCTCCTAACGAGTGCCTCTTCCCTTTTAAATTTAAATTCGAAGTCCGACTCTCTTTTCAATTTCTTGCTTCCAATTTGAATTATGGTTCCAAGCAGATTACGGCTCCCCATTTCAAATCTTGGCTCTCATACCTCTTTATTCAAACTCCTACCTATTGGGAGCCGGGTGCATGCACTTATTAGCCAAGTGTTCCTTATCGTCGGCGTAGTTTTACTTCCAGTCATTCCATGACCTATCATGCCATGTATTGTCATGCATCACTGGCCATCGCTCATTCGGATCATCATATTACCCGCAATGAAATTCTTTCATTCAGATCATGCACTACCATGCATTACCATGCCACACTATACACTACCATGCACCACCATGCGTTGTCAAGCGCTTGTTAGAGCATGGCATTGCGCCCATGATCCCCGTCGATGTCTGAGCTTTGTGTACCCCATGCCGATGTCGATCTACGGTGGTATGCTGTATTGTCAGTAGTCTTGCTGGAACTCATTGCATTGCCTTCGATCCCATATTTGATCGCCAGTATTGCCTTGCTTCCATTAGGATCACCTGCGTGGTGTAAGGATACCCATGAGGCCCTCTTTATGCCGATGCTTGACTTAGGTCATGAAGGGGGTTATAGTAGTGTACTAAATGATTAACCAACAAATTGTGAATAATTTTATACTCTGATGCTAATAAATACAAAAAAATGTTTATTTTTAATTAATTAATTTCTGAAATTTACAATATTATTTTAAAAAATAATAAGAGATAATTATATATTAAAAATTAGGATATACAAATTAAATAAAATATTATTATTTCTTAAGTCGAATTATTGCTTTAATGAAATAAAATTTGTCCCTAACTTAAATGTAGATTCTAGACTAGAACTACGGGTGGCAATTTGTTTTTGTGGATTAACGTCAATAACAAATAATTCTATTGCGTTTATCAACTCAAAATACGACATGAATAATAAATGGATCAAAAATAAAAAAATTTAAACACGTAAATTAGTAATTGAATAACAGATACAACACACATGCTTTCGTTTAGTAATTTGATAATTTAAAATAATATACATTTAATTAATTAATCAATCTTTAACACAATAACATAATAAATAAGTTAAATATTAATTACTATAATAATTAAAGGAAATATACAAATCAAATTTATGTTATAAGAATATTGTTTGTTGGACATGAAAATTTATTGTTTTGAGTTTTGGGTAGATATTTGTCAGATTCATTTATTACATCTTTGAAGAAATATATAATTTTAGAATTTATTTTTGAAAAGGAAGCAGTATCTGCTGGGGCAAAGTTCATTGCCTTTCCTGAAAATTTCTCATTCACGTTGGTGCAAAGGATGGGCAAAGTTCTCTTGCAAGGTTTGAGAAAGCATAGTTACATATCTACTAATTAATATAGGTTTTTAGCATTACTTTTTGGTCTTTGCTACCAGAGAGTGCTGTACTTTCAATGTCTATTTCATTTTCTTGGTAGTTTACTGGTTATGGCTTTTTCCAGAACTTATTCCATTTCTCTGAACCATGGAGTTTCTTAAATTTAGAGAATCAAAATTGGATGTCATGAGGCTTCCAGGAAAAGGACAAATGAAGCACAAATGTACCAATACACATGTTTTAATTGATGATACTGGCAACATTAGAAGCAAATATCGAAAAATACATTTGTAAGATTGCTGATTTGATGATGCGAGAAGGGAGGAGTGTGAAAAAGCAGCCCTAGAAACTCCAAGCGAAAGTATAAGGCTATGAGCAGGTTAAATTCACTTAACCTAGCGAGAAAAAGCCCTAATCTGCAGTTAATTGCTCAGGAAGAGGCGTAGGTACTGAATCAAGACCGGCCACAAAAAATTTGTTACTTGAGCTGTCTTTAGAATGGTAATCTGACCTTCTTTCAAAGTAAATCTTCTTTAAGGGCCTCTAGCTATTCTTTAGTAGCTTGTTCTCCTCACTGCATTGCTTGAATCGCTCACAGAGCGTATCTCTGTCGAGATACTTTGGGAGTATTCCCTTTGTAAGGGCCCCACCCGCAGCCTTTCAGACGGGTGGTCGATTTGTTTATCGCAGGCTCGCGGGGGTTTCTTTCGCCTCAGTGGGCGAGCGCGGGATCGTGACTTAGATGCGGGTCGGTAGTTCAGCTACCAGCCCCAGGCTAGTGGCTCGGTTGGTAGTGGGAGGCTCGATAGTATCATTCGTGGTCTGGGGTCCGGCGCGGGCACTGTGACTAGGAGATAACACAGTGGGACCGCCCTCGTCGGTGAGCTGAAGTGAACCTGCGAGCTACTGCTCAGATGGTGTCTGGTACCGTGATTAGGAGGTTCGGCGCGGAGGCGAAAGAAACTGCTGTGAGCTGGGGATATGTGGTGGGGACCACCCCTCGTCGGAGTGGAGCCCGGGGGCCAGATTGCCACCCTTCATGATGGTCAATTGCTTTGCAGATTCTTCGAAGTCGATTTGAAGGCAATTTATATTCTCATCCTTCTTCACCATCTATAATAAAGGAACAATTTGTTGCTTCAGGATTGAAAATGCGAGTCGTGCACCAAAGCGACCATTTCAGAATCAAAGACAAAACAAATGTAGATAAAATAATCAAGCTCCTCAGTCCATGTTCTTTTTTATGCTCCTAATTACTGAGTGGTCATTGGTTTCAATTTCATCTTATGAACTTCTAATTTTGTAACACTTCACTTCCCACAGATGCAATCATTTCTTGTTCAAATTGTTATGACTTGTTGTTCATCTATCAGTCTCATTCTCTTTCTTATTGTGCCAGACAGTTTCCTCATCTGCAATAGTTAATGCCACTTAGCACAACTAGCTTAGTTTGTTACAGATAAAAAAAATTTCCCTCAATTAATGTGGTATGAAAAGCACATCGCCGCTTCATGCTTATGAAAAAACCCACTTCAGTCTTCAACTCAATATGGATGACCAATCAAACAAAATAAAGCAGAAAAAATGAAAACAACTAAAACAATGACTTTTGAAGATTGTAAAAACTAGTTCTCATGACTCCCATAAAACTAAGCACTGTAATTATATAAAATAAAAATAAAACTAAGCACTGTACATTTATAGCATATATGCAAAATTAAACATTAGAGTCAACTATTGGTGGCTATAATTGCATGAGAGGATTACCTGAAGCTCAAGATCCTTCAATTTGTGTGTTGCGTAGGAGAGGTCATCCTGTGTGTTTTGAACTTCAGCTCTGAGGATGTCATTACCTCTCACAGCTGCTGCAAGCTCAACTCGTAGTTGCTCAACTTCTGACTCCATAGAATTTAGCTTTTCAAGTAATAAATTTGTTAGCAAAGTTTCTGCTTTAAGTTCAAATTTTCTGCTCTCTGCTTCCCTCTCATGAAAGGAGAAGATGCTTCTCTTTGAAATGAAGCATTTCTGCTCTGCAACTCCCATACCCGTTCACAGAAGCCTCCTCTTCGGACTGATCTTTCTCAAGCTTGAATGTCCAATCACTTGGACCAGGGCATCCATTCAAGGAACCACCATAGATATCTTCAATAGGAATTGGAATATCAGGATCATAATCCGTTGACCTTGTTTTGTGCAAAACATGAAACCTGGCAGAACCTCACTACCATTTCATGTCCAGCATGGTTCTTTTGAAATAACCTTTATTCTTCGGTCTGCTCATCTCCTGCTGTTCTCCATCAACAGGTCGTGAAGAACCAGCTGAACCAGGAACTTCTGCTTCAAATTGTTTTTCCTTGGATTGCCTTTGAAGTATTAGGTGTACGATGACTAGAACAAACACAAACCAATGAAGGATTAGCCTCACTAAGCAAATCTTAACCAATAAAAATAACAAACCATATGAATCACATTTTAAGTGGATTAATAGAAAATAAAATTATAAATGTACTTAATCATGTCTTACCGAGATGAATGAGGTTGATTACTGTTATTACTACAGTGAGATCTCCTTTGATCTTTCGAGAATGATTGGCACCTGCTGCGAATAAAATTATAAGTCTGTTTCCGAGCTTTCGAGATCAAGCCTTTGAGGCTTCTATTGCTGTTCTCAGTCTTGCCACTGTTCAATCCAGATTCGAATGGATTCTCCCAATAAAGTGGATTCTCCCAATAAAATAGTTTTTCAGTTGCTGGTTGACGGATTGCATTGCTGTTTCCACTGCTCAGGGCAGAAGATCTAAAGAAGAATAGCTTCCTTATCTGTCAATCTTCAACTGAACAGCAGATTCACAGATTGTAGTTCAGAAAAAAAAAACATATTTTACCAGTATTAATAATATAAAATATAATCCTTGTGGAAATTCAAACTATTATTGGAAATTCAAAACAATTTTCCATTTAAAAAATATAATCTAGCAATTGAAAAAATTTTCACAAAAATATTGTGTTTTAAAGCAATGTTTATAGCATGTCTGTTTTGCTTTCCAAACAAAAAAAAAAATCATGTTTTGAAAAGATTTTGTTTACTTAAAATAATTTTCATCTTCATTCCATTAAAAAAAATCATTCCATAAAAAAAGCAATTTTCTAACAATTCAAATTGTACCTTCGTCTTCCTTTGGCCAGCTTCGCGAATCTCCTCCCCTACGTCAATTGTCGCACCCCCCATTCCCTGCCGTCAGCCGCCACCACCCTAAGTGGTGCCAGAGCCTTATCCTGGCCTGAAAAACCCCCTGAAAGCAAGGGGCGGCCAAAAACAGAGATGGGAATAGGGGTAGACTAAGCATAGAGATTATCATCATCGTACCTGTTCTTAAGGTTGTAACCGTCTTCCTGGGCTGCAACCTCACTGAGCTCGTCTCCTTAGTCTTTAGTCCTTCCCCATGGTGTAAGGCGATCCTTCATCACGAGAGCAGGATATGGGCCCTTCTCAACGGACCTTGAAAGCAGGCCAGGCCCTGGCTCATCCCCGTTTCCAAAACCGCATCCATCCTGGGCCTTGGAGCAAGTGGGCTCGTAAGGATCAAGCCCGTTAGAAGAGAGACCGGTTGGTGGAGTCAGGGCAAAGGGCCGCCCGATAACCCAGGACCAAACCCGGAGGCAAAACGTGGGGCCGGGCCGGCCTAATCCCTAACCCAGGACCTAATCCCGCCCGTTTGCTGGAGAGGAGATCGTCCGGAAGATGAATCGTTCCGTCAGCCATCGTCGACCACACACCAATTGCAAGGGCTCCGAGAGATGGAGGAGATAGAGGAAGGGAAATGAAACGGAAACTGATCGATGCAGAACAGATTCCTTCGAATGCAGACACTGAGCCTCAGCGCAGCTCAGCTAGGGTTCGCCATGCCGTGTGATTTTCATCGACCCTCCCCTGGCGCTTAGTATGAGAGTTCCTCCCCCATGGGCTTGGCTGGCGCTTTGCTCCCCGAGACATGGGCCTAGCGCAGGTACAGCACCCTCAAGGCAGGCCAAGTCCTGACATATCCTACAGCTACAAGTGAGAATAGAATGTTTGGGCTGCCCCTTTGTCTGCCCCGAAATCCTAATCAAATTCAAAACTTTTCTTGGCAGTAGGCCCCACCCCGCTTTGAAACTCACCCCACTTGCCAGTCTGCTAATTACTGCACCACAGTTTCCCACAACAGAACAGACCGATTCCCCACTTCCACTCAGCCCGTCTCGACTCTCGAGAAGTGTGGCAACTTTACTGCCCTTGAGAAGATTCCATTAAAAAAATCATTCCATAAAACAAAAAAAAGGTCTGGATTAACTATTTTGTAATTTTAAAATAATTTTGTAATTTTGTAATTACATTAAAATCAATTTATTTTATAGATATTAAAAATATAATGAATTTTTATAAACTTATATTTGTTATAAAATGTTTTAGTATTTTGTATATATATTAAAGTAAAATTAATTGTAATTATTTTGATATATTAGTTGGTCATCTTTGGATTTGCTCTCAAAAAAGTCATTAATTTGAGCTCATTTAGGGCCGTTAGAGGATTTCACGCCGTTATTAAGCTTGATCGCCAAATTAGTCGATGTGTGCTCAAATTAGCGAAACTTAACATTAGATGCCGTTTCTATGCTTATATCGGTATGAATTCTTAAAATTTTGATTAACCTTATTAGAACGATAGCCATTAGCCCCCGGAAGAAGGAAAAATTATGGAAAGGCCAATGTGTGAATAGGTGTATGCATGATACTACTAAAGAGCAGAAATGTCAAATTTAATGAATGGTGGCTTTTTGTGAATTGTAAAGATTCCGTTAATTGGTGAAATAAAATAGGTAGCAGGTGGAGGCGACAAGAGGATGTGCCAGTAGTGAAAGTGGCAGCTCAAGCTCATTGGAGGCCCATTGTCTTGGGAGAACGCCGTTCGGTCGGTTTCATGGGAGATAGGAAGATTCGGATATGACGCTACCGTTCTTGAAAGAATCTGATTAAGAACCACATTGCGTCGTGCGAAGTAAGAGGCGCATGAAGTAAGAGACAATGTTCTTTTCGGATCGCCAGTTTGTAGGAAAGTAAAAAGTGAGATATCTTTTTATAAAATCAGTCTCTTTGCCCATCGGTGGTATTTAGTTTTATGGAAATATCGTAATATCACGTATTTTTTAAATATTGATAAAAAAATAATTAAATTTACAAAAAGTCATAAATTTTTTTAACAAATTGTTAAAATGAACAGAATATACATGTGGATAAGTATTTTGAAAGATAATATTTAGAGAGAATTAAGTGTATATGCGTGAATGGGAAATAAATTAAAGAAGGATGTGTATAAAGTACAACCACCATTTGATATGTACTTCCGGGATTTAATTCCATAAAGTATGCTCACAAATGGTGAACTTCCCACATCTCAATTTAAATATCTCACAATGATAGAGTAAAAATTATTAGTTACTAATTAGCATAAATAATTATTCGTGCACCCATATTTAATGATAAAAACAATTCAATAATTAATAAAATAAACATAGTCTACTTTTATAATAAATAAATAAACAATGTGTTTGTTTAGGTTTAACTCTAATAAACAGTGTGTTTGTTTAGCTTATATTGTAATATTTGGTGATCAAATTTTTTTAAAGATGTTTTAAAATTTAGTTTTGATGATTATTGTGATTCTTCTTTTAATAGATTATGTCAATTTTCTCATATGAGTGTTTCCTTTCACCAAAAAACCTCTAATATTTTCTAAATGACACAGCAATCACATGTGCATGGTATAAGATTGATTACTAAAGAGCCAGTCATAATTAAAATTGGAAATTAAAAAAATAAAAGTAATAGGATCCTTAAAAGGATATAAAAAATAAAAAAAAAGAGAAAACTTGTTTGACTGCTGCATAGAAATAAGCCGATCTAAGATATGCATAAAACAAAACTTATTAACCGGATCAATATTAGACGGTGTGATAATGTATTATTGCAAGGCCATAACCATAACCAGGTTGCTGTAAAACATAGGATCTTCCAGTGGATAGGAGTGTCATCAAAGATGAAAAGAACAGTATAAAAAAAAATATGGAATAAGTCAACACAATTAAGAAATGAATTGTTAGGTTCTTGTTTTTAAATTGCTGCTTATTAAGAGCATTTTTAAAACATAAAGAATATAAAATAGTTTTCTCTAAAATTGTTCTTATTATTTTAATTTATTGTTATTTGTGTTTAGAACAAAAAATTGGGAACCACACTTGTTTATGTTTTGAGTGAAAAAACAATTTTTAAAATTATGCTTAGAAAGAAAGCCTGTAGATACAACTTTTGCTTTTGTTTCTTTGACAGTGAGCTTTTTGTTTTGAAGATTGTTTGAAATATTCTAAATCATATTTTGTTAGCAATGTAATATCTCTAACAACTGTTATAAAATAAAAAATTAATTTTTTTTTTTTATAAATAAGCACTTTGTTATAAGGTAATAAACTGTCTCAATTATGACTCACTTGGAATCCCTCACTCCCTATATGTTTTGCATTTTTTAACTTTTAACCTTAAGTTAAAATATACTATAATCCTAAAAAACTAATTGTCCTTTTCAAATAGCCTTCATTTATATATATATATATATATATATATATATATATATATATATATATATATATATATATATATATATATATATGTAACATTATATACGAGAATTTTTCTATAAAAAATTATTCCTTTATGGAATGATTATCTTTTCCTTTCTTTTTAATCTTCAACCATTTTTATATAAAATCTTTTTTCTTAAAATCTAATAAGTTAATATCTTGAATTCTACAAACATTTACATATTAAAAAATAAATAAAAAAGATTTCTTTAGAGCATTAAGAACTTTATAAATCATTTCCCAAACATTGACCTACTTGCTTCCAAATTTTGAGACGAAGGATAAGCTTTAAGAATATTTTAATAATTTTTTTACTAAAATTTGTTGTAGCATTATAGGGTTTAGATATGACATGAAACCGCCGAAACGTATGGGGTGAGATGATTGAGAATATCGTAAACGCCCAGATTAGTCTGAGGTTCGACTCATGAGAATGTAAGCGTATTTACGTGATAGAGTTTCTTGTCTTTGTGGTCCGCCAGGCTTGTATGAGGATTAATGCGTAGTGAGAAATTTACACTTTAAGTACAAGTCTTTACAACCACAATTACAGATACAAAGGATTCCCCTTGAATTCGCTAACCTCCATACATTAGAGACAATGCCCTTTTATAGACTAAGGTATCTCTTCCCAATGAGTGCCTCTTCCCACTTGAATTTGAATTTGAATTCTGACTCTCTTATTAATTTCTAGCTCCCAATTTGAATTATGGTTCAAACTTGAATTCCGACTCCATTTGAAATCTGGCTCCCATTTCAAATCTTAGCTCTCATGCCTCTTTATTCAAACTCCCACCTATTGAAGCAGTTGCATGTCGCGGTAACAGTGTACTTATCAGTGAAGCCCTTGGTGTGCCCATGGAATTCAGGCTGTCATGCCATGCATTGTCATACACTATTGGCCATTGCTCATTCGGATCATGCACTCTGTAAGTGCTCTTCCATCGGATATTGCACTACCATGCATTACTAGGCCTCACTATACACTACCATGCAGCTTCACGTGTTGTCAAGCGCTTGTTGCATGACATTGCGTCCATGATCCCCCATTGATGTGCACAGGCTTTATGTGCCCCATGCTAGCAATCGATCTCTACAGTGTACACTGTACTATCTGTAGTGTTTAGGGTTTCTTTGCTTTGCCTTCGATCGCGCCAGTTTAATCATTTATCCTGTAGGTGCCTTGCCACATTAGGGTCACTCTCATGGGCATAATACAACCCATGAGAACTTCTCTATCTTTGTGCTCGACTTAGGTCTCGAAGGGTTCATTAATGCATAAATGATTAACCAAAAAATTATGTGAATGATTTTATACTCGTACTAATAAATACAAAAAAATATATATTTTTTAATTATTATTTTTTGGAGATTCTGATATTATTTTAAAAATAAGAGATAAATTATATATTAAAAATTAAGAGGATACAAAAATTAAATAAAATATTATTATTTCATAAAAGTCGAATTATTTAACTTTAATGAAATAAAAAATGTATTTGATAAAAAATTATTGCTTAAATGTAAGGTATAGACTAGGGTCTAGGGGTGACAATTTGTTTTTGTGGTCGTGGTAATAACATGTATTCTATTGCATTCGTCAACTCAAATACGCGCGAATAATAAATGGATAAAAATAAAAATAAAACACGATCAAATTAGTAATTAAGTAACATGATACAACTTGTACATAACCCCGTTTAATAATTTGATAATTTAAAATAATCTACATTATAATTAATTCATCAATATTTAACACAATAACATATTAAACCAAGTTAAATATTAATTAATAATAATTAAGCAGTTATCTGAGTCAAATTGTGTTATATAGATTGATACTAATATAACATATTTATTAAATAGGTTATACGGTCAATTAGCAAAACATAATTATACTAATCTCAAACCTTAGTAAAGAAATGTCAAGTTCGTGTCATAATCACGAGTCATACCAAATTTTGCTAGGAGTTGGACTAACGGCTTCCACTACATCAAATCGAAGAACATAGAAATTTAATCAACAAATAAAGATAAATACAAGGACTCAGGCGTGGAAATAAAGGCAATTTTACTACCGTGCTCGGCAACAGCGGATCAACAAAAGCGATGTCGTTTAGCCGTCCTCCTACTCCCAGAAGCAGCTCTCCGGTCGGTTGGATCCAAGTGGAGACGCCTCGTTTTGAAGTATTCCCGTTCACTGCGGTCGGTGGCGGTCGTCTGCCGTCGCTAGGGAACTCAACGATGGCCAACTCAGTACGAGTCGCCGTCGTTCAGATGACTTCCGTCAACGATATCGCCGCCAACTTCGCCACCTGTTCTCGCCTTGTCAAAGTACCGTTTGATTTTCGATTATTTCGTTGTTATATGTTCTTTATGCCTGTGTTTGGTTGGTGAAATCCTTGATAAAATAAGAGAGTTTTGAATCGGATAATTATAGAAATCTTTTATTTATTTATCCACGGTTCTTGGCTACTAAATGAAGCCATGGCAAAACATCCATTTGTCTTAGATATTTTCACCTTTCGTTTAGTTTCATACATTTTGTCGGAATCTAAATGCCGTTCGAAAAATCCATATATGTTGATGATTGCTTGATCATTTAATTTCTTTGTCTACGGTTTCTCAGCAATTAAACTTTCCCTCACAGAAAAATCCGCACATGCTTTGTTTTCCCCCTTTTGAACCCTTTTTCATTTTTCATCCGGCCAGGTTTTCTAGCATGAAAAGAAAAATCATGGTGTTAGATCTAATTGCATTTCATGTTCTTATTGTATGAACTTAATCAATTTGGTAGGGCTATAATACCATTCAACCTCTGGAACCCTAGCTTGATATTGGTTTGATCGGAGAAGCTTGAGATATAGGAATTGAGATACCACCTTCTTCATGGAATTGTTAAACACTTTAAGACTTTTGAACTAAGACCTATTTAAAGAATTGAGTTAATTCAGCTTAGTGATAGGCTTGCTTGAACTTATTCATCTATTTCAAAATCATCTCGGGAAATGGGCACAGCACATTCCCAATCTTGGACCTTTTTCAATTTTTAAAGCCACACTTGGACAGCCTGCTCCCTGGCTTGATTACAGCCGTTTCGTTAAGTACTTTTTCTAAAGTTTTGACTTAATTTTCTACACGACCCAAATAAATCAATGAACTTTATCAGTAATTAGCATTCGTATATGGAGAGCATTGTTTATTTTCCCAGATTCATATTGCACATAATACATGTGCAAAATAAATATAGTTGAATTCTCCCATGTTTGTTGGGCATGAAAATTTATTGTTTTGAGTTTTGGGTGGGTATTTATGGTTTAGATTCATTTATTACATCTTTGAAGGAAATATCTAATTTTTAGAATTTGAGAAAGCATAGTTACATGTCTACTAATATGGGTTTTAGCATTACTTTTTTGGTCTTTGTTATCAGAGAGTGTTGTACTTTCAATGTCTCTTTCATTTTTCTTGGTAGTTTCTTGGTTTATGACTTTTCAGAGAATTACTTGTTCATTTCTGAACAGGTTTCTTAAATTACTTGGAAGAATCCAAAATTTGGATCTCACTTGGAGCTTCGAGGAGAAGAACGAAGATGATGCACAAGCATTACCCAATACACATGTTTTAATTGATGATACTGGCAACATTAGAAGCAAATATCGAAAAATACATTTGTAAGATTGCTGATTTTGTTGCAGTTTCATTTTATCTTTTTATTTTATCTCCACTACTGATCTCTTTCTCTCTCTAGCTCATGCCTTACAGTAGAATGATATATCAAATGGATTGAATCACACGGCCATTGGTTCACATTAATTATATATGATCTTCTCTCATGATAACTCTCTCTAATATAGACCACTTATTGTTTTCTTTCTTTTGAAGTTTACCCCATATTTCTAATGAACATAAAATCAATTTCGCAATCGTGGATTGTGAAAACTGAATAAAGGATAACAAGTAGATGGAGATAAAAATAGGTGGACAAGATTAGAGAGGAGGTACTTGATTGTGATTAATGGGATTTTATATAGAGGCGACGAGAGGCATTTATGGATGGCCGGTGAATCAGCGGTGTTGACTTGTTTCTTGAAGATGATGATACAGTTATGAATTTCAATGTGATAATCAATTGATGCGGTGATGGTGGCTACGGGTGATTGTAATGAGAGCAATGTGCACGATCTTTGGTTTTGCTAATCGTATGGAGTCTTGTTGTAGGATTGATTCCGGAAGAGGCCCATAGTGATGAGGTGAGCCTATTACGGGAGGCCTGAGCGGGTTTGAGGTCCCAACTCACAAATTGGTTGAGAAAAGAATGAACCATGGTTTTGTGAGGAGAAAGAAATTCTAATTTCCTTTTTCTCCTCTAGTAAAATTAAAATATACTAGGGTAATTAGTCACCATAATTCACTTCAGTAACATCCTCGTTAAGGTGGGGACATTAGATTTTCCACAAATAAATGCTTTGTTCAATGATTGAAAATAAAAAGCAAACTCATTTTAGGTGGAGAGGTGTGGTTTTCCATGAACAGACATCATTCACTGATTGAAACCCTTGTTTGAATCTTATCCTTGTCCTCCATTGTAAAGAGAAAGGGAATTCCTGTAGTTGGCAGTTTCAAGCTTAGAAGCACAAAGCAAGAACAGAAGCAGAGGCGCTAGTGGGAATGGGAGTGAGGAAGCATATTCACTCAATGCTTAACACATTAGTTATAGAGGAATCTTTTGTCTAAGGGTGCCAACATTGAGACATGTTTATACATGTCAAGTTTCAGAACATTGAGAACCATGATATGTCTATTTACATGCATTATATTGGTACTCGTCAATGTAATTGAGAATGATCGAGTTATATGTATTATGTGGATCCATTAGTAGGTAAATATGATGGTATTTCCTTTCATTCTGAGAGCCTCTTGGGCATATACAGTTCTCATAAACTAAACTTGCCAAAGTTGATATTATAATGTTTCCCAATGGATATGCCATTATAATAAATGTTCTTTCTGTTCAAAAGGTTTGATGTGGATGTTCCTGGTGGAGCGGTATACAAAGAGAGCAACTTTACAGAAGGAGGTAAACGCTTACCTCTGTATGATTTTTCTGAGAAGCT
Source organism: Tetrastigma voinierianum (assembly GCA_016808115.1). Taxonomy (NCBI): domain Eukaryota; kingdom Viridiplantae; phylum Streptophyta; class Magnoliopsida; order Vitales; family Vitaceae; genus Tetrastigma; species Tetrastigma voinierianum. Next base: position 60,675 of record JAEQBH010004119.1, read on the forward strand.
GGTAAAGTTTTCTTTGACATTGTTCACACATATTTATTCCACTTGTTGTACATTGCTTCTGTGGCAAATCTAAAATTATATTATCAGCTTGCAAAACTTCTCATTGTTGTGCTTGAACTCTCTTATAGTTTTTGGTATGCATGCTTATGATTAGTGTTTTTAAATGATCTTTTTTCTAGAGTTTATCCTAGGAAGAGATAGACAGATTTGGTCATTTCTGCATTATAAGATGTCTGCTGATTAAAGTCCATGTCATCTATGTGTATAAGATAGACTTGGTCCGTATCATCTTTGTTCTTCTTTTATCCTTTATCTGTTTTTGGTGGTGAGGATATGGTTATTCCAATCATCATGTACTATAATGGCATGTACTTTTTCTGGTGTTCCCCGGGTAACAGTTACCTTATGATGTAATTGAATGGCTGATTTGACTTTTTTGTGTGTGAGCACTCTAAATCGGTAAAGTTTTCAGGGAAGGAAGTTGTCATGGTAGACATCTCCATAGGTCGTTTGGGTGTAACGGTTTGCTATGATTTGAGATTCCCAGGGCTTTATCAGCTGCTAAGGTTCCAACATGAAGCACAGGTACATACAAGGGGATCTGCCAACTGCTTTCTGACTGGGCTTCTTTTCTTGCAACGTTAAATCAAAATATGCAGGTTCTATTGGTGCCTGCAGCTTTCTAAGTTGCTGGTCAAGCACACTGAAATTCTTCTTCGTGCTCATTGGTGAGACTCAGTATGTATGGGGTCCTTTTCAACTCCTTGCAAATGTTTTTTTTTTCTTTTTAACAATAACCACAGCGGTTGCCTTGCATTCTATTATCAAAGAAAACAATCTTCACATAAAAAGAGGTGCATGCTGAACACCTTTCCAGTTTAGGATCTGATTGTGGGGTTCGTTTTATTTTGAGTTGCTTCTCAAAGATCTCGTAGTAAGTTATAGATCAGTGCATGTTAGTGTCATATTGCATTACTAAAGTCATTCTTTCTTCTCTCATTGAAATAATTTTCCATAATATCTGATGTTATGGAGATATTCTTTCTTGGCTATCTTCTTTAGGTTTTGACTCATTCATCCTGTGTGCTATCACGTTTACTGCTGCTTCATTTGTGGGAATGATGTTGAATCTGCTACAGGTCATAGCTGCTGCACAAGCTGGAAAGCATAATGATAAAAGGGAAAGTTATGGAGACTCCTTAATAATTGATCCATGGGGAACAATAATTGGCCGTCTAACTGGTGAGAACTGGTTCCCTTTTAAACTGATGTTTACTCTTTGATGTGTGCCTCTACTCAGAAGGACAACGAGGGAGCAGCTATTTTATGAGGAAAGAAGTTGTTTCTCAGGCTAAACTCTTTCTTTCACTCATGCTGACTCCATGTTGCTAACCAATGGTTGTTGCTAGTTTCTTCTTAAGTTTTCCCTCATGAAGCTGTCACCAGGAAACTAGATCAATTATGATCTTTGTCCTATGTGCCACTGGATTAAAGGAACTACCTTCATGTTGGTAGTTCAATGAATTGTGATCCTAGAGCCATTTGTCAACTTGTAAGATTTTGTCTAGCTCGGGAGACATCTTCTATTGAAAGTTCTGTATTTCTTTGTTCATGTTGTTAATTCAGAATTGTTTTGACTATAAACGTGACATGCCAACTTAAAATTTTCCAGTTCATGAGAAAAAAGCCTCCCAAATTTAAACTGTGTACAGATAAGTTTGTTTTTTTAAATTGCCTTATTGCAAGAGATGGGGTTCGCTTTGCAGTGTCAGAATGTGTCATTTCCTGCTTATTACTGTGATACCTTGCCTACATGTGAGATAAAACTCATCCTGAAATCTCCCAGGAAGAATAGACAGTGACACTAAAGACCTTAGTCCTCAGTCACAGCTCACTTCTTTCATGGCCAACTTGTAAGATCTCTAAATTAAAAAATTACATGAGTTGATGGATGATATATAGTTTGTTTGCACTTGCACACACTTGAGCACTAGTTGGATGCAAATGTTTTCATTTTTCAATGGTATTATAATAGTTCAAACATTTAAAATCAACATATATAGTAAGTTAACTTTCTGTTCCAATGCCCTAGTCAAGACCTAGTATATAACAGGTTCAATATCACTGCAATGATAGAGGTTGTGGTATTTTCTTTGCATCTTTGTAGAAATGTATTTCTTCCCCAAGGGAGAAGAGTTGAATTTTACAGTTAAAGCATTGCTCTTCAGGCTATTAGAATTGAACTAATAATTACGAAACAGAATCCACAGTCAGTTCTTCTATTTTGGTGTTTCAGATCGACTGTCAACTCAACGAGCATTGCTGTAGCTGACATTGATTTCTCATTGATTGATTAGTTTCCAGCGAACATATATAGATTAGAGCTATGAAATGAACATTACGTTCATTTCTTATTTATTACAAAATGATTACACTACTCTTGCTGGTTTATTTCACAATTTAATAGATGACTTGACTTTATGTACAGCTACGAGAATCGTGGGCTGGGTTCAACTTGATAATGGAGTTCCAAAGACTGGCTCTTCATAACCACTGTGGGACACATACACTTCATATGCCAAGTCTCTCTTTGGTTTCTTTTGCGTAAGGCACGGGCATTTGTAAATTTCTACACTACAAAAATGACGAACCGCTCATTTAATTAGCTCAAAAAAAAACTTAAATCATTAAATTATAGAAAAAAATGGATGAACACACACACACACACACACACATATATATATATATATATATATATGTCCCAACATTTAGAGAATTTTATATATTCCTATTCCTATTCTTAGTCATTGCCGTCAACCAAATAAACGAGAGTCATGGAAGCATGGAAAATTCAACACATCGACTCAAATTGATGGCCTTCAAGTAAACTGGGGGTGGAACGACTCCGTCCACTATTGCCAATGGTAGGTGTTGTGCGTGATCACGAACATATCCAATGAAGTGATATCATTGAGTGACATCATTATTACATGGTTGATGTTGAGAGTTGGCATCACATGTTTCATTGGTATTGAGGAGAGTTTCTTCCCTATTCTTATGATAACAATGATATTGACGTAAAGCTAGGATTAATGTTTTTTAGTTGAATGAGCATAACACGGAATATTGTACAATGTATAGGTCTCATATGCATTTACTTGGAGAGAAAACCCTTGTTTGAGAAATTGTCAAGATGTTCTCTATGATATGGATTAATTATTTCATATATGTGCTTTTCCACGATTATCAAAATATCAAAGCGCAGTTATTATAAACATGTGTGAGAAATTAAAGTTTAAGAGAACTCAATTAAAGATATGGTTATATATATATGTTGATCTGTGTGAAATTTTGGTTTGGAAGCATCTGCACGACTGAAGGCCGCAGTGCATGTGAAAAGAAAAAGTTGAAAAAAAAAAAAGGGATCTGTTGTGGTAACATAAGGGCTTACCCTTGTAATATAAACCTTTCTGTTCAAGTATTTTCATAATATGAACACATTATGATTTTTTCTCTATTCCGCTATATTCTATAATTTTTTTCAAATTCATGGTGAAGCTTTTCTCGCTGCGCGTGATATTTCCTTCAAGGTTTATATATATATATTTTTTGATGGGTATTCTCTATATATAACCTCTAATTAACCAAAGAAACTACCGAGCACAACTTAGATTTAAGTCACAAATGGACTCACTTAGTGTAAAACAATTTTTTGAAATTTTTTTATTTATATATTTTTGTTTTTTATAATTATTATTTTCTTCTTTGTTATATGCATGTACTTTTACCTTGACAACGCCACTTAAAAACATATATTATTTCTCGAGTAGCATGTGACTTTGCAACCAAATTTTCAGAGATGATTATAGACATCAATTTCTCCTATAGTTCACATTCTTGAATAAATAGACAATATTCATAAGTAATCACTAATCACCACAATTCTTTAATAAACCCCCCAATTTTTACCTCTTGAAATACGTAAAATATATAATCGTATTGCAAATTATAAAAATACCTCCTAACAAATAGGATATACACGAAAGTCTCCGGTATTCTCTTTTACTCTCAAAAAATGAAGTACATTAATGCATAACAAGGAGACTCTTCCATCAACTTCTCCCTCAAGAATAGTTTGTTGCTCCCGTCATGCAAGGTAGCTCTAGCTCATTAATTTTTCGATAATACCCGCTGCCGATATGATACTGATACCTCTCCACACATTGGGCCTCATCTTTGCTTCTTCACCCCCAAATTTGGGGCAATATATGGTATTTTTGTAATTTTTTTGTTTGATAAATACGTGATTTGTTTGTATTAGGACTTGAAGCTTTACCTTATCCTATTATTAACTAAACATGAAATGAGATATAATGTCTAATTTTTCTATCTTATCTCATCTCTTGTTATATTCAAGTCAATCAAATATAGAATATGTTTAATTTTCTTTTCAAAAAAAAGAAGAAGAATTTGTTTAATTACATGTCCAACCAAACACGATATAAGGCAAGTGATAAGATCTGGTTTGATTCCCTGCTAAAGTACTGCAGCTCAAGCCCACCACCCGGCCGCCGCCACATGGTGGCTTCGGCAGTGTCAGCCGCTGAACCAGACAAAGGCCAACTCAGCCTCCTTTATTATTATTATTATTATTTATGGACGCAGTGACTATTACCTCATACTTTTCTCCATTTACCCAATTAAATTAGGCCAAAAATGCTTATGCGTCTATGGTTATGCTTCTGCCTTTTCCAACATCAATGTATTTTTTTAATGTGCTCTTCTCGTCCTAGTCCAATGTTGAAGCTAAACATGAAAATTCACTTTGGGTATTTGAAAGAGAAATTAGATTAAAAGGGAAAAGAATGATCGATACATGTATGATGCTAAATATAGTTTGAATAACCACATTAATAATAGCATTGATAGTTATATTTTAAGTGGTTGTGATAATTACAGTGATATTTATATTTATAGTTACATTTTAAAAGCGGAAATTGTATTGAAAGCGAGGGTTTCTTGAATAAGAACTAACATGAATTGTATTGGTAAGTAGTTCTTTTACTTTATGAAAAAGTTTTAATGTTCTTTATGTAACTCAAAATGTCAAAGTAATCTTGAAAATGTCGTTTCTTCGAACAAATCTCTGAAAGTATAAACATAAATCTCTCTCGTGAAAACTAAATCTCACATTAGCATTTTGTTTCATTTTTCATAGTATAATTATATATGGCAGGGATATTTTTGTTTTATTTTCTTTGCGACATATTCACGAGCAATGTGGGGCCTTGCTTGATGAATACTGCCACAGCAGTAATGCAATGAAAAGAAGACGGGGCGCCATAAGGCCTTCATACTCCCTTTGGATCATTAATTTCGAAGCCAGAATATATGTTTCTGTGACATTAGAACATCAATGAGGGCTCTTGCTTCCAGTCCCAAAGCTAGAGACAGCGGGGTTTCGAGTTCTTGACCACGTGTTCTATGGCCCATAGTACTTAGGGAGGTATTCTACCAATTCATGTGATCTTCAATTTAGTCTTCAAGGCGACTTTCAAGGTTAAGTAGTGACTTGACTGTCCATTTGATTGTGCTTTGGTGTCTTTGGTGACGAGTAATAGTTTTAATCCAGGCTCGGCACAAAAATCCACGAATTTAGTGTTGTCGATTGTTTTTTAGTTATCCGTGCAGGCTCTTGGGATGCCAAACCTACATATGATGGCTGCCACACGAAATTGCGTCTTTTGTTACTGTGTGTCATTGGCTAAGGCTAAACACGCCCACTTTGTGAATTAATCCTTTGCGACAATGCAAACTTGCAGCGGCCCTTGCGTGCGGCGAGGAGGGTCCCCGAGTATCAACGTTGTTGGAAAATGAGAGCTTTGTGATCGATGTCGAGGGTTACGGCGGGGCGAAGATCTTGGCGTGCTCTGGCGAATTCTACATTTGGCTTCGTCGTTTGCATCCTTAAGTATTGTAGGCCAGTAGTACCCCTGCCTCAAGACTTTTCCTGCTAATGCCCGTGCTCCGATGTGATTCCCGCACACGCCCTCGTACACCTCTCTCGGTCGATATCGGTGTGTCTTCCCGTGATGCATTTAAGGAAGGTGTAAATCCTCGCTTATGAGGCTTCTTTGTGATTAGTGACTACAGCCGACCTTGCCCTTATCTTATTTGCTTCTTTCGGGTCGTCTCTGGTAGGCTTAGTCTGATATATAATCCCAAATGGATCAAATCCCATTTCGACACGGACTCTCTGGAGACCACCATCTTTGTGGAGTCGACAGAGGGCTCAGCAGTATTCAGCCGGGGTGTGCGTCTGCCGGGAGTCTTCCTCTGGTGTGGCTAACTTTGTCAAGGCGTCGGCTCGTGAATTCTCTGTTCTGGGGACATGTTTTACCTGAACCAACACGAATTTCTTTAATAGTTCGCGGACTTTCTGGAGGTATAAGATCATCCTTTCGCTTTTAGCCTCGTAGGTATCTTCTATTTGTCGACCACGGTTAAGTCACGTGAACCTATAGGCGATCGACTTCTAATGAATAGGGCTAGGATTGAGGCTGCTATGACGACCATGCTCGGCTTCGTTGTTAGATGTATGGAACCCCAGTCGGGCGCGTATTGATGTCTATTCCTACAGGGAGGTTAGGATAAGACACCTTTCGGCTCCCTTGCGTTCGAAGCTCCATCCCGCGAAAGTTTCCAAATGGTGAGAGTCGGTTGTTGCACAGGCATCCACTGGCGGGTTCGTGATCACGAATTCCGTAACAAAATTCGGCTGAACACGCCCTTTTATTGCGGTTTCGGCTACATGCCTGATATCGAACTCGCTTAGCTCTATGGCCCACTTCATTAGTCTGCCGGAGGTCTCTGGTTTATGCAATATTTGCTTCATTGGGTACTGTGGACTGTATTGACGAAATGGGCGGAGTTTGCATTTGCGATCATCAGGTGATTAGTTTTCGTTTTTTGATTTTCTCTCTGCTCCTCTTAGGCTGCAGTACTTGATAATAAGCCCCGGATGCTGAACTGGTCCTTATCCTGACGAGGGCGGCCTTTGGTTGAAAAAGTCACGATACAGCTAAGTACAGAGTGAGGAGCTCTCCTTCGACAGGGCTTACTAGAATGGGAGGAGAACTCAGGTATGCCTTCAGTGCTGAGAATGCTTCTTCGCACTTCGCGTCCCATTGGAAGGCTTTTTTCAGAACTTGGAAGAAAGGTTGGCACTTATCACCTAGCCTTAGATCTGACGGAAGCGAGGCACCAATCCTCCTGTTAGTCTGCTGGACTTCTTTGAAGTTCTGATAGGCGGCATGTCGAGTCTTGCTTTTGTTTTATCCAGGATTCCCCTCAAGTTCCCCTATGGTTGACTATGAAACCCCGAGAAATTTCAGTGACACGCCGAAGGCACAGTACAATTTGGGTTCGACTTCATGTTGTAATTCCTTAGGATCTGGAATGCATCGAGATGGTGATGTGGAGATGTCGGTGTAGTGGACTTTACCCGGCATGTATGGAGTCTATGTACACCTCCATAATTCGCACCTATGCAGTACGGAACATCCGATTTACTAACCTTTGGTAGGTCGCCCCTGCATTCTTGAGTCCGAACGGCATCACCTGATAACAATAAGTTCCCTGTGCAGTGACGAACGAGGTCTTCTCTTGGTCATCGGGGTCCATCTTCGTCTGGTTGTAAGCCGGATGCATCCAATAAAACTAAAGTTCGTGGCCTGCGGTGGCGTCACAATGAGAGTCGATCCTTGTGAGAAGAGAGCGTCGCCAACCCGGGCATGCTGTTTTATATCGGTGAGAAATCGTCTGAGTCGCCGCTAGTTGCCTTCTTGACGAGTACAACATTAGCCAGCCACTCAGGATATTCCACTTCTCTGATTGCTCCTGCTTGCAGAAGCTTGCCGACTTCCTCGTTGATAGCCTTTTGCCTTTCTGGTGCGAAACTTCTACGCTTTTGCTTGACTGGTTTGAAAGACGGGTTAGTGTTCAACATGGGTGATTAATTAGGATCCCGATTCCTCCATATCTGCTTTTCAGCTTCCATGCGAAAATATCTTTGTTCTATTTTGGGGCGAGTGAGGAGGCTTTTGAGGTCTTCCGCTGGTTTGCCGGAGCCGATGTAAGGCGAGATGCTCCGGTCGTCATCCGGTGATGCGGTTCAGTTCCTCGGAGGGTTAGATTCGGGTGAGCACCTTGTCGCGCATGTCAGCTCGTCTACGTCACGTTGTCGACGCTCTTTGTTTCATGGAAGGCGTAGCAACATTCCACGGCCACCCGGCGATCTCCTCGGACCATCCACTCCATGCGGGGTTGGGGTGATTTATCATATATGATCTCTGGCGGGGATGGCTTTATTGCGTTGAGAGATGGATGCCTTGTTAACGTGTTGTAAGTTGAGGGTCTACGATGGGAATCTTCTTTGTTGTTGGCTTGGCGGGGAGGCTCTCCTAGAATTCGACACTAGTGAATTGAGCCCAGTGGTGCCTTCTCTCGAAACCCCGCGAGGTGTGTCTTGACGGGTTAGTTTTCTCTCCGGAGTGCCCATTTTGTGGTGGCGAATATGATGTCAGCTGAACTCCCATTATCAATTAAAACTCGATGAACTGTCGTGTTGGCCCTGATGTAGCACTCACTAATGGAGTCGTCGTAGAGGTCTTTGGCATCCCTCAGTGCGAGTTAGAGAACGTGATGGTGGGTGTCAGTCGTTTGCTTGGATAACATGTTCCCCATCTCTCTTGTCTCGATCTTTGCTTGTGAGTGGGCCTTCCGGGATGAACTAGATTCTCCTCCTCCTGCGAATCCTCCTGAGATCATGTGGATTTCTCCGAGGGGTTGTTGATCGATTAGGTAAACTGCTTGGGAGTGGCATTTGTTAAATTTGAGACTGGTTTTGACTACAGGCTTGGTTATGGAGCACAGTTACGGGCTTGATTTCTGGGATATAAAGCGTCGGAGGTATCCACGTTGTATTAAGTACTCTATTTCTCTTTTTAATTGTATACAATTGTCCGTGCGATGCCCATAGTCCCTGTGGAACTCACAGTATTTGGTGTTATCCCTTGTAGCGGGATTTGATTTCATCTGAGTCGGCCATCTCAAAAACTGCTCGTTTCGTACTTCTTGCAGGACTTGCGACACTGAGGCCGTTAGGGGAGTGAAGCGCTGAGGGGAATAACGTCGTCGTCTTCGGTGTGGTGAGCTGAGGTCTGCGGTCTCGCCTTTTAGGGATCGTTCTCGATCTTTGCTGGGGATTTCTCTGATTAGCCCTCGTCTTTTAGGGCTTCGCTCTTAGTTTATCTGTCCTTTTCTCTCTTTTGGTGTAAGAGCTCCTCTTGGATATGAGGCTTCTCGCCATTTTATATATTTATGCGCTTTGGCGAGTGCCCGGTATGCTAGCTTGAGATTCTTGAAATGGAAAACATCGAGGTCCTTTATTGCCTCTAACCCGGCAATGAGCAGTGATGGCGGAGATTTTTCGTCGGGCATGTCTACCTTCAAGGACGTCGTGAATCTTTACCTTGTGTGACTTGAGGGCTTTCTTGCGAGCCACAGCAGCGGTCGATAGATGAGTAGTTTGGCTTCTACATGCGATCACGGCCCACAGATGAAGTGGAGGCCCAGTGCAATAGATAGTTCTACGAGCAGAGATTGACGATGGAAATTCTATTAAACCGGGCCAAGGCGCGGGGCCTTTTAGCGTTGTGGCCCAGCTCTGCACCGTCTGAGGGTCTTGATACCCATGTAACTCCATCGATTCTTGTGTATGTGTGGGGTGGTCGACGGGGTCTTTGGCTCCATCGAAGTCTCCTTTGTGGCATTCTAAATTTTGGGCGGGATGGCGTAACACCTCATGCGTGGGTGATTCGAGTTTGTTGTACCAAGGTATCCACCGATATCGGGCGCGTCCTCGACCTCCTTCACGGCCGGGAAGAAAGCTCTGATGAGGCTCTTAAACCTCTGTTCCCATGATTGCTCTTCCGTCCCAGGTGGGGGATGATGTGGTTCTTCGTTCCCGGCATGTCCTCCGAGCATTGCTTCGTTTTCTTCCTTTCCAGGGGCCGGTTGTGGTAGGTGCCCCCTGGCCCGGCGGGATTCTGCCTCTGTTTCCGCTTCTTGTGGAATGTCAAGGTCGGGTTGCCCTTCGTGGGGTAGGAAGTTGTGTCCTTCTTGAGTCTGTCGCGCCTCTCGTGTGGTTGTTGCATGCATGCGGTGAGTTGCTCCTAACTCCTCTCTGCGGGCGTTGATTGTGAGTGCCTCTACTTCATTTGTGTTGGCTTGCATTGCTCCCAATGTGTCGGGGCGCATTGTGCGTCTGGCCCGGGTCACATCCCCTTGGCGGGTTAGCGTTGCTCACCTTGTGTTAGAGTTGATACCATCGATGGCGGTAGTCGATTTTATTTGTAAAGGCATCGTTCCCCTGAGACGGCGCCAGCCCAGTGGTGCCTTTTTCAGCAGGCGGGGTACGGGCGTGTGGGGTCGGCTGGCTGGACCCAGTTGTTTGTGGCCCGGGATCACGAGGCGTACGGATTATCCCAGGCTGAAGGATCGGCCTGCTTGTTGCTCGACAGACTGTGATCACCAGGACCTTTCTACAAAAGATCAAATAGAAGGGGTCGGCGGGGAAGGCTCCGCCGTGGCCGCTCGATGCCAAAGAGTCGGTTTCTCTGCAAAGAGAGGAGATTGGGGCGGGTGTGTTGCTTAGAGTATGTACTTGAGCCAATTAATACGTGTGAGAATAGTACCTTTCACCATTGGGGTGTCCATGTATTTATAGTAGATGTTTGATCAGTTGGATAATGACTAGGACTTGTTCCCATTGGATGGGATTTTCTTGCTATCCGTATCGGATTTGGTTATGGATTTAGAAAGAGTATTTTATTTGGGATAATCTACCTTCCTTATTGGGCAGAACCAACTGGTGATGATCTGTTATTATTTTTATTTCCTTTACGATAGGATTGGATTAGGTGGAAAATGTCTCGTTTCTGGCCCTGCAATAGCAATTGATATATGTGGATTGAATGGCTGGGTATTGACCTTCTAATTTACCCCAGATCATGCTTTGGGCCTATCAAGTCGGGCCTCCGCTTTAGGCTGGTATGGAGGGGCCTGGGTATTGCCTGGAGCCCACCATTCCTTTGGGCCTTGCGAGTGGGCTTTTGGGCCCATTTCTTTATCCCCATCCAGTTTTTATCTTTAAAAAAAAAATGGTTCACATATTTTTTTTTTAAGTATATATATAAATAAATAAAGAAATAAATATATATGTCGTGGGACACAGAGCCCATAATTAAAGTCGAGGGCACGTGAATGAGCTGACCCGTCAAAATTAGAGGGAACTGGTAATGCTCTGCCTTAGGATTATCCTCTTTCTACTCGGTGGGTAATCCGGCTATCAGTTTCTAGCAGGAGTTTTGTTGTAGGGATTTTCCGTTTGTTTCCCTAGAAAGTGATTGGAAGAGGTGTAAGAATTTCCTAATGTGGGTTTTATTAATTGAAATTAAGCGGGTAGTTTGGTCTAATAAAGAATTAAGATATGGATTCTTAATCGAGTCTAATATGGAAATTTGGTGGTGTGGGCGATGCGGCTTGACCGTAATGAAAGGAGGGCAGGTGGTCGAAAACTCTATAAATGGTGCTCAAGTCCACTCCCTAACCAAATTAATTCACATTTTGACTCACATCGGTTTAGAAAACATTCACTCTCGTGAGTGGCAATCTCATTAGACGGTGTTTTATGAAGGGGATGGGGAAGAACTTGAGTTCGTGTTCGTGGACCATCGCTTATTCGCATCAAGCATAATGGATTCCAAATCAGGTACGCGAATCGACAATTCTCTCCGTTATTGTGTTTTGTTTTCTAACTATGGTGATCTAGGGCATGCCTTTTCGTGTCCAACATTTGGTATCAAAGCCTACCATAGATTAGAACCGAAACATGCGGATTAGAACCATTTTTTTTGGTTTTGTTCGAGAGGTTTTTGTCGGTTGAGAATTTTTATTAGATAAAGTTAGGATTTTAATACATATTTGGAATCTACTCGTCGAGGCGAGAAGATTGATGGTGCTGAAGTCGCCGGAGGAGTCGGACGGCTGGTACACGCCTACGCGCTCTAGGCGCGACGGTGCGTGATGAACGCGTCTTGGTTGAACGGTCGTCTCTTGGCGATGAAACGATGGCGTCATGCGCGGCGTCCACCCGTCTTGGCGTCATCTTTGGCGTCCGTGATGACGTCATGCTTACATCATCATGTTGTGTCATTGTGCTTACGTCATGATGACGTCATCGTCTTGGCGATCAAGCTGCGATCTGACGAACGACCCGGTTCGAACCGGTTTATTATTGGTTTGCGCGATCCGCAGCGCGCCTTCGGGCCAGCGTGAGAAGCGCGTCAGATATCTGACACGGGCGATCTTGAATGCCAAGCCAGCTCGTGTCCGAGATGCTCTACAATGTGGTATATTTATTTGACATGTTTTAAGCTTTTACAGATTCGAAAATACATATAGAATTATGTACGCGTATTTTTAGAGTATTTTTGCGTGTTTTCTTGTATTTCTCTATGGTTTCGGAAATATGTATGGTAGCTCACATGTATATCACCACATAAGGACTGTGTAGAGTGTAATTCATTGTCTATTAATGAATTAGACGATGTAATTAGCATGACATGTAATGTAAAGACATACGCCTGTTTCGTCGACATTACATATATATATAGTGAATGTGATACGTAAAGCTTATATCCTAGTATGAGAAATTTTCAAGGATTGATCGGGTTGTATTTGCCAAAGTGGCACCTTGGCGGGTTTGAAATATCGGAGTCTCATATTGTGGTGGGATGTCTCTGTTTATTACATGATCATACTCCCAAAGGAGATGATCTTGTGTTAGTTTAATGGAGGGTACGTAAGCATAATAGCTTGAGAAATAAGCCCGATCTTAGTGGTTCATACACGAGTGGTGATTCTGAAAGATTAGAATATGTTCTCATGGCCGCTGTCATGTGGAGAGTGTACAACTACATGTCATATTTTACTGCCCAAAGGTGATTATGTGGTAGTGTATGTAATTCTCTGTATAAGTATTCACATGATCTTTGATTATATTGTTTGTTTTATTTTCGATCACTTTTACGTAAGCGGAAATTCATTTCAATTGAGGTCCTTCTTGCGGATTGAACTTTAGAAATGGAAGAAAGTTTTCTATTTGGAATGGAGGTGGCGGATGTTCATTGCTCTTACAAAAGATAAAAGCGGCGAGATATCGACCACCGATTATTGGTAGAAAACGGACTATCTTTGCTGGAAAGAGCAATCGGATTTGCTTATTGACAATGAAGAAATCATTCAAGATATAAAAAGTGGTTTACCATTGGTATCGCCCCCGCTAAAATGATGATGGCGGCCTTAGAGGCTAGAAACCGCATTTCGTATCTTGAGGTTGGTACACTTCTTCAAGAGCTCTTCAATATGAAGTATTATGGTACTGCAGGGGTTAGAGATTATGTCCTTAGGATGGTAGACTTAAAGACGAAGCTTCAAGCTCTTAATGTTTCCATTCACACGATGCTTTACGTGTGCATCAAGCCCCTAAATACCCTTCCACGATTTTTGGATTATAAAGACAAATTACAATTCCCAAAGATGAGACTTGGTCGAGTTAATGACTTGATAGCGAGGTGGTGTAGGAAGAGAAACTTAAGAAGGAGAAGATCGGCCTTATATGTTTCTAGTTCCACAAAGGAAAAATAAGAAGTCCAGAAATCGTACTCATAAAGGTACTCATGACACTCTGGAGTCGATCGACAATATGGGTCCAAAGAAGACATCCTTGAGGGATGGTGACATTGCTTCTTTTGTAAGAAGAAAGGTCGAATAAGAAGGATTATTAAAGTTTAAAGCTTGGTTGTCCAAACGTGAGCTTACAGGTAATGATTCTTTAGCACTTGTTTGTGAATCCAACCTATCAGAAGCACCATCCAGTTCTTGGTGGCTCAATAGCGGTGCAACTAATCATGTTGCGTTTACCATACAGGGATTCATAAACCTGAGGAAGCCAAATCAAGATGAATCAAAACTCACTGTGGTAAACAACGAGAAAGAATGATGTTGTGTTTATGGGAGATGTAATCTTGATTCTAGACTCTGGTTTTAGATTAATGTTGAAAGACACTTTTTATGTACCTTCATTTAGACGAAACTTAGTTTCCGTATCTTGTTTGAACATGTATGACTACTCTTTTTTGAAATCGAGAAGCGATGTTATTTCTTTGTTTCTTAATTCAAATAAGGTTAGGTCTTTGTTATATGTCAATGGATTATGCAGTTGTGTTTATCTCCCAATGATATCGTCGCTTATAATTTTGAAAGGGTTGTTTCTCAGAGACCATTACCTAAGGAACAATCTTATGCATTGTGGCATAAACGGCTTGGCCATATCTCTAAGGATAGAGTAGAAAGGCTAATAAATCACAACATCACACGCTCTTAAAATAGCTTAGAAGACATCGTGGCTGTGTAAGAGGTAAAATAGCCAAGATAAGAAGAAAGCTATGATCGAAGTTACGACTTGTTGGAAGTCATTCACACCGATATAAGTGGACCTTATCTTGCAACCTTGTGTAGAAATTTTTATTTCATCACATTTATTGATGACTATTCGATATGGTTATCGTACTTGATTAAAGAAAAGGCGAGTCTCGCGACAAGTTCAGTTTTGATTTGAAGTCGAACAGTTGGGAAAAGTCATAAAGGTTGTTAGATCTGACGAGGTGGAAGTATTGCCATGGCAAGCATGGCGATCTTGGGCGGCAGGGCCGGTTAGCGAATACTTAGAGGATTACGGGATAGTGGCCTGGTTTACTATGCACAGGAGTCCACAGGCAAAATGAATTGTAGCCAAGGCGCAATCGCACTCTTATGGAAATGGTAAGGAGTATGATTAGTAGGACAAATTTTGGTTTTTACGTGGGGTGGAAGCTTGAAAGCGACTTTGTACATTACGAGATCGTGTACCTACAAAAATTGTTCCATTGACTCCTTTTGAGTTATGGGTAGGCGTAAGCCCTAGCTTAAACCATCTTAAGGTTTGGGGATGTCTACTTGTGAAGTGTATAAATCGACATTAAGTAAGTTGGACTCGGAACCACTTTCGGTGTTACTTTGTATCTTACGGGCATGAAGGGATATAGGTTCTATAATCTGATGAGCCTGAAATTGTGGAATCCACAGGAGACAGCGAGTTTTGGAGTTTGATGTAGAGTAGAAGAAAGTAGTACACTCCACCGGACTATTGAGGATAATAATGCGATTGGGTAATATGGTATCTTTATCTCCTCCCATACAGATAATTGTGGAAACTCCCACACACCATATTGAACCTGTTGAGGCTCGGGATCACATTTGTGAGACGGCTCACAGTGAAGTTCATCAAGGCTCTCAGTGCGAGGATGTGACTATTGCTACTCGATGGGGAGATCCACTAGGGAGGCAGTCGGCTATACCACGGACTATTTAGTCTATATGGAGGAAACAAGACTACGATGCTCGGTTACGCCAGGCCGATCCGACTAACTTATGCGAAGCTGTTTCTTATCCTCGGTCGAAGCGTGGTTGGATCTGATAAGAGATGAAATTCAATCTATGAGGCATAATGGGTTGGGAACTTGTTGAATTACACGAAGGTCATAGACCCATTGGCTGGAAATGGGTGTATAAGACTAAAGGGACCCTAAAGGAAAGATTGAAGTTTAAAGCCCAGTTGTAGCCAAAGGTTTCACTCGAAGAGAAGGAGTAGACTATGACGACCTTTTCTTCGATTCTCTTCTAAAGATTCATTCGGAGTGATCATGGCATTAGTTGCTCATTTCGATATGGAGTTACACCAGATGGATCTTAAAGCGTCTTTCTCGATGGAGACCTTAATGAAGAAGTCTATATGATGCAACCGAAAGGTTTTGTGGCAAATGATTCGGGTACGCACTTGTGTAGGCGAAAAAGTCTGTTTATGGTCTCAAACAAGCTTCTAGACAATGGTACTTAAGTTTCATAGTGTTGTTGCTTCATACGGTTTTGTTGAGAACAAAGTGATCAATGTATATCTTTGCGAGGTCGGTGGGAGAAATTCATTTTCCTTATACTCTATGTGGATGATATCACAGCACCCAAGCGATGACAGTTTCTTGCATGAGACAAAGCGGATGTTGTCAAAGAACTTTGATATGAAGGACCTTGGTGAGGCGTCTTTTGTCCTGGGCATTGAGATTCACAGGAATCGTTCTCGCGGACTATTGGGTTTATCTCAGAGGGCATATGTTGATCGTATTTTAGAAAGATTCAACATGCAACAATGTAAGCCAGGAATTGCTCCTGTCTGTAAAGGTGATAAGTTGAGTATGTCACAATGTCATAAATTCGGTTGTGAAGCCCAAATGAAGAATGTACCTTATCTTCAGTGCACTTAGAGTATTATGTATGCTCAGTATACCTTAGGCGGATACCTTTGCGGCCAGGACTTCTAGGCGGATATCAGTCAAATCAGGACCACGATCATTGGGTTCTTTGCCAAGAAGGTTATGAGGTACTTAAGAGGACAAAAAGACTATATCTTTGGTTACAAACATGTTGGGACCCTCTGGTACAGTTGGGTATTGGATTGACTTTCTTTGGCTGTCGGGATAGAAAGAAGTCGACAACGAGTTATCTTTAAGTTAGCGGGGAGGTGGGTATCATGGAAATGTGAAACATAAATCAATGGCATCATACACCATGCAAGCGGAGTTGTAGCATGCTTTAAAGTACTTCTTTCGGGCAATTTGGCTCAAAGTACTATTAAGGAGTTGGCTTGTATTTGATTTTGTGGATGAACCCATACAGTTGTATTGTATGTGCTCTATGATGTTGTTTGTTAACTGTAGCGAGAATCTCAAGGGTCTAAGCACATGGAGTCAAGTACACGACTATAAAGAGAAAAAGTTAGGGCTAGGTGACATTGCAGTGGAGCACATTTCAACAGATGATATGATTGCAGATCCGCTAACTAAAGGCCTTCGCCCTTGTGTATTTGATCGACATGTCATTAACATGGGCTTAGGAGTATCATGGGATACTGTCAATTAGTGGGAGCTGTTTAGTTTTATGTTGCTCTTATGAAGTTTGTATATGATTTCATTACATTTTTGTAATATTTGAATATGTATCAACTCTTTTGCATTCAATGAGGTATTTGTGAATGTGGTTATCAAGTTAGTCACGTATAATTGTTGAAAATCTCGAGGCATTGTGTAAGCCTTGAGTCTGGAGCTATAGGGCATTCTTGGCATTAGCGCCAACAATATGTCTTATTCTGCATAAAGTGGAGTTAACTATCAAGAGTAGAACATATACGGAGTTCGTTGGGCAAGTGATGGATGTCTCTGGTGACACAGGTTTTGTGACACTTAATGTAACACCCCCAATTATACCACCTTGAGTTTTATAAAATGTTTTGGGTATAATAAGCGTAAAGTATATTTATTGAATAAAATAAAGATAAAAACAAAGTAGGAATATGCATAAGTTAAATACAAATAATAAAGAAGATTTGAGGCTATTGTAAAAATATTATAAATTGATTTGCAAATATTATAAGAGTTGGAGGACCCAAAGTAAAATAAAAGGGGATAAGATCCCGAATAGGATAAGACTAAAAATATCTTATTTTGGTCTTGGAGAAAGAAGGAGAGCAAATACGGATAAGAGAGGAGAGAAGAAAGGAAGAAGAAGGAGAAGAAAAGATGTGAGTGCGGATACATGTCTTGGGTTGTATGGAATTACTAATTTGAGTATAGTTTTGTTATGGAAACATGGGAATTATGGAAGTCTAGTTTGGACTATAAAGTTTAGATACATGGTTACAAACCCTCTATCTTGTGTATGGTTTAGGTTTAGGAACCTCCCCAAACTCATTTCTTGTAAGTTGAGTTAAGAAGAGCTTTAAGGCTCCCCAAATATGTGTTTGAGAGGAGTCTGGTGCAAGCGAGTTGAAATTTCAATATATCGGCCGATATCGGCGATATATCGGATATCGACTATAAGTGACGATTTTGCTCTGAAAATCGTTTAAGGAATCGAGAAAAAATCGGGAAGTATCGGCGATGTTTGTGGAGAGTATATCGATATCGGACGAAATTTGTGAAATTTAGGTGAAGATACCTAAGGCTGCAGCGTGTGATTTTGCTTCAAAATATCGAGAGATATATCGAGAATATCGGTAAAATATCGGAGATATATCGGATATATCGAGATATATATCGGTGATATCAAAATGACCATATTGCAACAAAAATTAAATCCAACGTATAATTAAATTACAAATATATTTTGACCGTCAGTTATTTTGACCCCAAAAATCTATAAATACCTGCAAATCATTCAATTTGATCATGAGTCTCTCTACCAAATATCAATCTTCATTTCACTCCAAAAATTTTCTTTGCATTATCTCTTAAATAACTATATATTAGTTTAATATTTTAATTAAGTTAATTTAGTAATAATATATTAATAAATTAACATTTCATCTATTAGATTAATTTTTAAATCAAGATATATATTAGTTAATATAAATTATGCATATTATAAATTTATAGTATTATATGAAGTTTTTCATATTTTAAAATTAGTTTAATTTAGTAATAATATATTAATAAATTAATTTTTCATGTTAGTTAATATTTGAAGCGAGTATGTGGATGAACTTGAATTTCTATCATGGAGAAGTTGTAGATACAGAGTCAGAACATTTATTCATGACATGTTCGATCTTATAATCAATATTATCGAACACCATGTCTTGGTATAGTATTGTCTTTCTTTGAAATTTGATCTATCCATCAAATGTTGCAATTGAGTCACATCAATCTTCATTTTGATTTTAAAAACTTCATTGCGATATACATATTTGATTATTAATGTCATTTTACACTTTTAAAAAGTATTTTTATGAATTTCAAAGTATTTTTGTTACCGATATATCGATATTCGCCAAAAAATATCCGGCAGATATATCTCGATATCCGATATATCCATAAAATGCAGAATACGATATATCCATGAAGCGATATTTCAACTTACTTAGTTTGCAAGTTTGAACGAAGAATTCCCTATTATCGATCATATGCGTATCGGATCTTAGACGGGTTTTAGGTCAATCTGAAATTGAAGTGAGTCGCTAGTAAATTGTAGCCACATCAATGAACTTGATGTTGGGCTTTCTAATTTCTCGATTTGGACCTCACGTAGATCAGTTATGGTCCTTTAGAAGTGGAGTCCATTTAAATGCGGTGGTCGGTTACGCGGTCGGGTCAACAGCCGGACCTTAGACGGGTTTTGGTGAAATAAAGAATTTGGGAGTAATTCCTTAAAATTGTCTCTATCGATAGAAGTGTTAGGAACACAATTTCTCGATTCGGACCCCTGTAGATCGAGTTATGATGCTTTTTATACGAATAGTTAAATGGGTGAAGAATTCGGCCCGCATAAGTCGTCAAATAGAGTCGGCGGACCTCGTCTTGAAACTCCACTCGTCATGAAACTCCACTGCGTCGGCGAGCTCCACTCATCATCTTGAGCTCAACTCGTCATGAAGAGCTCCGGCTCGTCATGCAGAGCTCGCTCGTCATGCGAGCTCCGCTCGTCGATCCGGTCGGCTCGTCCAAGGCGTGCGCATGACCTCAGCCGGAAGGTCATAACTCCTTCGTTTGAACTCCGATTTGGGTGTTCTTGGACTCTATGGAAAGCCCACTGAGTCAAGAATCCATCTATATTCCTGAGGAAGATATTAGATGTCAGACCGAGGTGTTAGACTGAGCTCGTCACTTCAGTGCAGCTCGCCAGTCCAGGTCAGCTCGTCAAGACTGATTGCACATGACCTCCAACTTCGGAAGGTCATAACTCCTTCGTTTGAACTCCGATTTGAGTGTTCTTGGACTCTATGGAAATCCCATTGAGTCAAGAATCCATCCATATGCCTGAGGAAGATATTAGATGTCAGACCGAGGTGTTGGAGCTGAGCTCGTCGCCGGTGCAGCTCCTTCGGTCAGTCAGCTCGTCAAGGTATTGCGCGCTGACCTCAACGGAAGGTCATATCTCATACGATTTGAACTCGATTTGGGTGTTATTGGACTCTATAGAAAAACCCATTGAGTCAGAATCCATCCATATTCTGAGGAAGATATTAGATGTCAGACCGAGGAGTGTTAGACTGAGCTCGTCACTTCAGTGCAGCTCGTCGATCGAATCGACTCGTCAAGAGCGACTGCGCATGACCTCCAACGGAAGAGTCATATCTCCCTTCGTTTGAACTCGATTTGGGTGTTCTTGGACTCCTATGGAAAGCCCATTGAGTGAAGAATCCATCCATATGCCTGAGAAGATATTAGATATCCAGACCGGAGTATTGAGCAGGCTCATCAATTCGGTGCGGCTCGTCGAGTTCGGGTTGGCTCGTCCAGGCCCGACTGCGTGCATGACCTCCAACTTCGGAAGGTCCTTAGCTTCTTCGTCTGAACTCCGATTCAGTGTTCTTAGGGCTCTATGGAAAGCCCATTGAGTCAGAATTCATCAATGAATAGCTTGATAGATTGGAACTCATATTAAGTTCTAGAAAACACACGGAAAACAGTAAGCGTTATAGGTAACCATAGTTATTTGTATTAGGAATGCCTATTATGAATTCATAAATAACTCATAGCATGGTAAGCCCTAGTTATTTATGCATATAATGAAATATGAAAATATGTGTATATATATATATATATCCCATATGAATACCGAATGACAATAATTATTCGGGAATATGAGATATATCACCCGAGCATAAAATCTGCGTTGATTGTCTGCTTGCAGAGCGCAGTAGAGGGATAGATGGGCATGCCTATTAGGGAAAATAAGTCTGCAGCATACAAGTTCTGATATCGAGGCCCCGTTTGGGTCGATGACATAAGATCCCGTTTGGATCACGGTGGCCGAAAGAGAGGTCACCACAACCTCCGGGCCCTCATGGAATGAGTCAGCATCTCAAATGCAGTGATGATACCTTCGGGTATATTATATTATAGCGCCTCCGGGCCCTCATGGATCAACGTTCATCACAGTGAATCTGACGCCGGGCCCTCATGGACCCTTTGTTCATCACGGTGAATATAGCGCCTTCGGGCCCTCATGGATTATAGTTTCCTGTATCCCACTTCTGGTTTATGCGGACATGAAACATAAAAGAAAGTGTGGTATATGCAAAGTGTAGAATACATGACATGATATGAGAAGCATAACCTTTGCTATGTGATGATAATATACAGTTATAAGAATAAGATGTAAAGTACAAGTTGACTTGAAGCATAACCTTTCTTATGTGATGATAGTATGCGATTCTGAAACGAAGTAAAGTACAAGGATTGGCGTGAAAAGTATATGGAAGATGATAAGAAATGGCGGTTATGAAAGTATATATATGAGAAATGACAAGAATATGGCTACATGTTATATGTGTTATATGCATTTGTATAGAATGTGATGAACCTTAATGAGGTCATCCATGTGTATTAATTCCGCTAAGCGTAAAGCTTGCTGCAGTGTTCAATCGTGTAGGTACGAAGAAACGAGAGGACGACAATCCACATCTTGGAGTTAAAAGAGCCTACGGCAATGGGTGCTTAGCTGGAAGACCTTTTAGGTCTATTTTGTATATGAGATTTTGTAAACCCGATGTAAATATTGTAGATGTTGAACACTTCCATATATGGAGCTTGTATAATATATATTTTATGTCCATTTTGCTCTGAAATATATACAAGTTAATTTAACATTATATGAATATGCAAATGTAAAGGTTATAAGTTTTTAAAAAGAAAAAAAAAAAAAAAAGAGTGACCCTCGTGACATCCACATCTTAGGAGTTGGGCGTCACGGTTTAGTGGTATCGAGGCACAGGTTTAGGCGTTTGGAAGAAACCTAGGTTTAAGCGGCTCACAGGAATAGAATATATGATAGAAAAACTGTGTTTAGTAATGTGTTAACTTTGATGTGGATGTCCTTGTGTTTTGTATAGATGGATCGTTACGGAAAGGGTGTGAGGTGTAACCTAATGGAACAAGGGTTATCAGCTTCTGAACCTTCGGAAAGTAATGTACCTAATGAGCCCACGGAAGCCTTGCTGAGAATATCGCAAGACATGGCTCGGGTTTTAGATGGATTATTGCATCCTAAAGCTCCAATAGACCTGATAGAGAGAAGACATGGGCGGAGGAATTCCATGGAGTCGAGCATGGAAGAGCCGAGAGAAAGCGAGATACGGTTAGAAAAGTTAGAAAGGGTATTAGAAAGGTTAGATGCCCTCAGTCGAGAGAGCATCATGTACAGTCTCACTATTGCGGGGGGTGAGGCATCGGCGAGAGTGGAAACTAGTGCTCAAAGTCCAAGGATTCCAAATCCATGACTTGGGAGTTCTTTGTCCAAGGATTCGGGGCAAAGTATGTTCTTGAGATGTATAGGGTTCCAAGTGGAAATAGTTCACGAATTTGAAGCAAGGCTTATCGGTGGGCTGAATATGAAAAAGAATTTAGCCATCTTAGCAAATATGCGCGGGGTGGTTCTCAGAGCATTTCGGTGTAGGCAATTGGATGGTACGCAGATTCCATCAAGAGATATTTGGCACCTATGACTTCTCTCAACAGGTGATTTATCGGTTAGTGCATTTGTAATGAAAGTAGAGAGACTAGAAGCGGCGACAAAGAAAGATTTCAAAAGAAGAAGTTTTCTAGAGGAGCTTCGTTCTCCTCGGGAAAAAGAGCTAGAGAATCTCCAGCTCAATCGGAATATAGTTCCATTACGAGAGGTAGAAGGCAAAGGTCCAATGTAGCACGTAGTACAGGAAGAGGTGCCCCGAGTTAGGCAGGGGAGAGATTAGAGATGCCCTCATTGCCATAGAAGGCATTTGGGAGTTTGCAGGATGTTGACAGGAGGGTGTTTTTGGTGTGGAAGCCTTGAGCATTTGAAAGCACAGTGTCCCTGAGAGTTAGGGGATAATAGAAGCCAACAAGGAAGTGGCAGAGGAAGATCTGCGGCACCACTTCCGACTCGTGATCGTGGTAGGGTCGTATTAGCCATCTCGGTATAGAGACGGAGGCATAGTTTGAGGCCGAGTGGAGTCGTCCTATGCCTCACGGCTACCCGGCCACGAGCATATGCTATGAAGGCTCATTGAGGATCGAGAATCTTTGGAAGTTATAGCTGGTATATTTTCTTTATATGATATAGAGATGCATGCATTGATTGATCCTGGATCTACTCATTCATATGTGTGCATGGAGCATGTATTTGACAAAGTACTAGCAATGGAGAAATTAGCATATGACATGCATGTAACTAGTCCATTGGGGCACAACGTTAGTGTGAATAGCATATATAGAAATTGCCCCATTGTTATACAAACAAGAGAGTTTCTTGCTGATTTGATAACCTTACCATTCCGAGAGTTTGACTTGATTCTAGGAATGGATTGGTTAATCTAAGCACACCCGGCTATACGTGGATTGTGGACAAAAGGCGGTAGTGTTGATCTTTCGACCGGAGCGGGTAATAGTACAGGCATTGGATCAAGTGTAATGTCTAATGTCATCTCCACTATGCAAGCTAGGAGAATTATGAGGAAAGGATGTGAGACATTCTTGGCTGATGCTTGACTCAAGAGGTCAAGTTGATGTAGAAAGATCCAGTAGTAAAGGGAATTTCCGGATGTATTCCCACTGAAGAGTTACCAAGTATTCCACATGAGAGAGGTGGACTTAGCCATAGAATTGTACCGGGGAACAGTCCTATTCCAGAGGCACCGTCTGGGATGGCTCAGCGGGCCAGAAGAAGTTAAAGAGTCAATTGCAAGAACTTTTAGATAAAGTTTATCAGGCCCGATTGTGTCCCCTTAGGGTACTGTTTTATTGTGAAAAGAAGATGGCACTCTACGGATGTGCATCGATTATCGGCTTAAGTTAATAAGGTGACAGTGAAAAAGCAGAGTACGTTACCGAGGAAATTGGTCTTTTGATCAGTTGAAAGGCCCGGGTGTCTTTTCGAAGATAGACATGCGATCGGGGTATTATCAGTTAGAATTGAGAGGATGTGCCGGAAGGCGCATTTAGAACTCGATATGGTCATTGAGTTTTTGGTCATGCCATTTGGGTTGACTAATGCAGGCAACATTCATGGATTTGATGAATAGGGTTTCAGGCCCTATGTGGATCAATTTATTTATTAGTTTTTTATTGATGACATCCTGGTGTATTCTAAGGATGCACAAGAACATGAACAACACCTGAGAATAGTCTTAGAGACATTAAGAGAAAAGAAGTTATATGCTAAGCTCGGCAAAGTAATGATTTTGGTAAGGAGTTTCATTCCTAGGCCGCTGTGTGTGTTTGAGGGTATAAGAGTTGATCCTGCTAAGATTAAACCGGTTGTGAATTGGAAATCACACTCAAATGCAACCGAGGTGAGAAGTTTCTTAGGTTTTAGCAGGTTATTACAGAAAGATTTGCCAGAGGCTTTTCGGTCATAGCTTCTCCGCTCACGAGTTACTTTCGGAAAGGAATAAAGTTTGAGTGGACAGAGACGAATGTCGAATAGTTTTGAACGATTCTGAAGGAATGTTGGTTGAAGCACCAGTATTAACGCAGCCTACTTCGGGAAAAGAGTATACCTTGTATAGTGATGCTTCAGGCATTGGTTTTAGGATGCGTGTTAATGCAAGATGGGAAAGTAGTGGCTTATGCGTCCAGACAGTTGAAGCCCACACATGAACAAAATTATCCAGCATGACCTAGAGAGTTAGGCTGCGGTAGTGTTTGCTTTAAAAATATGGCGACACTACTTATGTAGAGGAAAAAGTGTAAATTTACACGACCATAAGAGTCTCAAGTATTTTGCTACTTGAGAAGAGTTAAATTTGGGAGACGTGGTGGTTAGAGTTATTTAAGGATTATGGCCCGCATCACGAGCTACCATCCGGAAAGGCTAATATAGTAGCCGATGCTTTAAGTCGAAAGACAGTGGTAGCAATGTCACTACAGTACAGTGATTGGAGATTAGCAGATGATGGAGCTATGTTAGCTCAACTAGAAGCGCAACCCGTGTTAAAGCAAATGATTATAGATGCGCAGAAAAATGATGAAGAGTTACAGAAAAATTTACAGATGGTTAGAGATGGTGACAAGACCGAGTTTTTAGAGAAAGAAGCTGGAAGTTTGTATTTCCAGAATAGATTATGTGTGCCAGATGATAAAGAGCTAAAGAAAAAGTTGCTATTTGAGGCTCATAATGCTGTATTTACCATGCATCTGGAGAGGAATAAGATGTACCAAGACTTGAAAGCGATTATTGAGGTGGAAATGAATGAAAAGAGATGTATTTGAATATGTGTCTAAGTGTTTGGCGTGTGACAAGTCAAAAGCGAACACAAGAAGTGCCAACAGGGTTTGTTAAATCCTTCCAATTCCTCAATGGAAGTGGGATAACATTACCATGGATTTTGTGTCGGGTTTCCTCACCACAGTAAAACATGGTCTGTTTGGGTGATTATGAATGAGCTCACAAAGTCGACCCATTTTATGCCGGTCGGGATTGACTATTCTATGGATCGACTAATTTGGATTATATGTAGATGAGATTGTGCGGTGCATGGTGTGCCGTTGTCTGTGTGTCGGATAGAGATCCGCGATTTACATCGAGGTTACGGAAGGTACGGTCGGGCTTTGGCGACTGGCTGAATTTTAGTACGACATTCCATCCGCAAACAGATGGACAATCAGAGAGATTGATTCAAGTGCTCGAAGATATGCTTCGAGGTTGTGTCATGGAATTTTCGGGAAGTTGGGATGGGTATATTCCATTGATGGAATTTGCCTATAACAATAGTTTTTCGATCGAGCATTGGTATGGCACCATATGAGCTTTATATGGCCGAAAATGTAGAACTCTTGTGTGTTGGACAGAATTAAATGAGCCGAGAAGCTGATGAGTGGGACACAGTAAAGATCTGAAGAGAAAGTCTGAGTTATTCGACGGAGGTTAAAGGCGGCTAGTGATAGACAAATTAGGTAATGCGACACTAAAGAGGAGAGATATTGAATATAAGCGTGGGGGCAGAAGTCTTTTTAAAGGTGATGATGCCTTTTTCCAGCCGGGCGGGATTTGGGCCAGTAAGTCGTTTGAGGCTGGACCCGGTTGTTCGTGGGGGTACAGGATGTGCGGCGTGGATCATACGGGGCTGGGATCGTTACCTTTGTTGATCGCGGGTTCTGGACATAGCCTCCTCTGCAAACGAGAGGAAGGGGTCGGCGGCTGCGGCTCGTGGCAGCTCCGATGCCTAAATCAAGTTTCTTTACGAGAGAAAGAGGCGCAGAGGCGAATGTGGTTGCATATGAGTATGTGCCTAAGAATATGTGTGTTTTTGCATACCTTTCAGATGGGTGGTCTTGTATTTATAGTAGATGTTCAGCAAAGTTTGGATGGTGGTTAGAATCCTTCCCATTGGACGGAGATATTTCTTATTTTTAGTCCATATCGGTTGGTGCGGGAGGTATAGAAGAATTTGTTTGTTTGAGATAATCCTCTTTCGCCCAGTGGGGAGATCAGCGCGATGATGCATTATTATTTTCCTTCCTTATTGATAAGGTTTGGTTGGATCGACGAGGATAACATATTGCTAGGGTTATTCTATTTTGTTTCCAATGTTCAGGATTGTCCTTTGAACGGCCCCTTGGGCCTTGATTTAGACGTGCGAGGAGCTTTGGGTATTGCGTTGGGCGTACCACCTCTTTGGGCTTGGTGGTGGGCGCCTGGCTATTTTTTAAACCTTTATCGGTTGCCCCGACCCTTGTGTGCGGGGCGTGGGCCAAAGTGCATAATTCCTCGTATCGAGTTCACCGGTTTCTCTGGCGTCACGTTAGTGGTTGGGCATTAAAGCCTTGTCGCCGTCATAAGTTATGTGTATTGACCCTTAGGTTTTCGCGCTTATTTCTTCCACTTCCTCCAGTTTCCTTCTGTTTCTTTCGTGGATATCTTTCGTCTTGTCTGCTTTTGCTTCCGACACCCTTTCTTTCTCAGCCTCCTGTTTACACCTTTTTGCGTAGCCTTTCTTCATTATATTTTTGGGCTTATCGTGTCCGTATCGTTTTGATTGGTACGACGAAACACTAGGGTTTAACCGATTGGCTTTTATTTCTTGTCGCTTGTCTCCGTCATGGGTCGAATTAGCTCTTCTTCTTTGCAGTTGGTGATGACTCTCGATTCTTTGTTGGTACTATCTGATTTGCGAGATCACCTCAGGCCCGTTCGTATATCCGATCCCGGAGCCTTTGGTAGACGCCTTCTCTTTCCCGCATTGTTAGGCGCCTCACTCTTCCAGATTGGTAGGGTAAAGAGAAAATAAACCTAATCACATATCACAGGGGGTGGATGCCTCATATGCCGTTCGACATGCGTGAGATGTAGGACCTAGTAGTCGATCCTTAGTGCGGGAGTACCTTTTAGATGCGTTGCTCGACCTACCTTGTAGCTCCGATTATGGGTCCGATGTTTTAACCTTTTACCACGACCTTTGTGCAGGATAGTTTGTTTTTTTGAGGTCAGCTTTTGACAATGGCCTTAGTTTTCCTCTTACCCTTTTATGAAAAAGGTCTTGCAACATTTCAACATTTGCCCTCTGACTCGCTCGATGGTTGGGGCATTTTGGTGGGGTTATTGGCCTCCTTTAGGGATAAAGGGCTCGGCATCCCTAGTTTGGCTTTGTTTCTCCATCTTTTTCCCCGAATGAGACCACCGAGGGCTTTCTTTATTTTCCATCACGTTCAGGGGCTCTGGGTGATCAACGATCTTCCATGCCCATAGGTCATGGAAGGGACGCTATTTCTAACCGTTAGCGGCTTCAATTGGGAATACAATCGCCACGACAAGGATGACACCACAGGTGTTCCAGCGACTGGGCGTTCACGATAACATTCGTAAGTATTTGTACTGTTTTTGGTATGACTTATCTGAATGTGGTCGGATGTTTCTGATTTTGTACTATCTGTTTGTTTCCCAGAGGCTCGTCTTGAACTTAGCGCTAAGGATAATGTCATAGCCTTAGCGTTGGCGAATATCTGCTCGCCCTTGCCTTGAGAATTGATAAGGTCGGGACATTCTGGTCACATCGATGCGAGGTCTTCACGTTCCTGTTTGAGGTCTTTTCTTCTTGCCACCACCGGGGTCTCTCCGTTGGAGCTTCACTGGCGGCGCTCTGCAGAGGAGAGATTTTGGTTCATTTGGGGCGGCGTCTCGGGGCCTGAGTGTGAAGAGAAGCAGAGCTCCATTGAGAGGATCGTTTGGTTTGACCAAAGTTCGGGCGGGAGCGCCTCGGTTGCTCGAGAGTCGGGCGGCGTCGTCTCCTTTAGGCGAGGCTCCTATGATTTTGACCCCCAATTTCCCCTAAGCTGACGGGAGGGCTCAAGACCCTTTGAGTGCGACCGCTAGAACAATCGTTTGGTGGCTATGCCTACTCTTGAGTGCAAGAGTGTCGCCTTACAAGGAAGGGTGGTAGCCTCTCGAGGCGGCAGGCTGAAGAAAGCGGGGCAAGAAGTCGCGGCTTAGGACTCTTTGCTTTGGCACCCAGACTTCGTAGTCTTGTCTCCTCCATCCTCAAGGACTCAGGCCTTGGGGAGATCGGCGATGCTTGTTGAGGCTTTGGCTTTATCCGCGAGGGGTTGCCTCGGTAAGTCACATTATGTTGCCTTCCATCTTTGTCTCGGTGTTAGCGCTATCTTCATGTTTGATACGAGGTAGCCACTCATTTTGAAAGGCACAGCCCGAGAAGGCCAAACTAAGCAGCACGTAAATTGCCAGAATTTATAAAGCGAAGGTGGCATCTCTCCTTCCCGAGCGAAGCAGAGGCTACTTCGGGACGACGCGATGCATATATTTGAAGAAGTGGAGGCGACTTAAGTCCGATTTAAAACATGCCGTCGCTGCTCGAGGCGAAAGTAGGGAAGGCAGTCAGTAACCCAGAGGTGGCCAGAAGGCGTTAGCCGGGAGGAGTTGAAAGAAGTGGTCCGGGCTTCCTGAAATTGATTTGAGTGAGGCGGAGAGTGCGAAGTCTGCAGTGAAGCCCACGGTGGTTAGGAGCTCATTACCTCCGGGCGGCTGGGGGATCTTCAAGCGGGATGCGATGCGGTTGCGGTGATCTGAATGATAAGCAAGCGCCTTCCGGCGGCTGTCGCGAAACTTCAGTGCGAGCGTTCTTGGCCTTTCGTCAGGGAATCTTCTGGCCGTAAATTTGGCGAGCGGCTGGTGAATGCCGCGGTTGCGGCGCGGATCTTCATCGGAGAGTTAGTTTAGGCGCTTTCGGAGGATGGTCATAAGGCGGTTGAGATCGGGCGGTCTTTCGGTGGAAGCCACGGGTGGCTTGCCTTTCCAGCGGAAAATTTGTCGGCGCATACCAGTCTGGACTTTAATTTGATCTCCCGGTGGCGAAGGCGGAGAATCTTTTTCTACGAACTATTCTTAAGAGCCTGGTACTCCCGCAGTGGCCAATTCCCCCTCTTCGTCGTCCGTTCCTCCTGCTGACGTCTAATCTTTTATGTTTATGTTTTCCTGACACTGACTTTATTCGTTCGTCTATATATACGCTCTCTTTTGGTGGGGTGGGCACGAGACATGTGTAATAGCAAAACATAGTATAAATATACTCTCTCTTACTCTTTTTTCTTTTTTGTATATCATCCGGCGTTCTTCTTGTGGCGTCATTAAACTTTTCTCCGTGATTTGTATGGCTCGGATTGATGTTCGGAAGTGAGATGAATAAGCTCGTTAGGCTTAGTCGCGGTGGCCTCGTAAGAGCTAGACTGACTTGATTTAGTTAATCTGAAGGGATTCGTCATCGTCGATGGTTGGGCTGAGTTCGTCCATGTGAGCTGGGGGTAGGCGCTTACCGATGTGAGTTGTCGGCAAGAGCTCGTCCATGTTGAGTGATGGGATGAGCTCGTCAGAATGAATTGCAAAGGCTACGTCCACGTCTTGAGTGAGGAAGAGCTCGTCGAGGAGAGTGTAAAGTAAGAGCTCGTCCGTCTTCGAGATGATGGGAAGAGCTTCGTTAGGATGAATAGTAAGGAGCTCGTCCATCATGTTGATGGGAAGAGCTCGTCGAGTATGAAGTAGGCTGCGTCCATGCTTGAATGATGGGAAGAGCTGCGTCATGATGAAACGATGGCAGTAGAGCTCATCGTGGCGGGTGATGGGAAGGCTGCGTCCAAATCGACTTGATGAGTAGAGCTCGTCCATCAGTGGAGTGATGGGAAGGCTCGTCGGTATGAATGGTAATGTAAGAGCTCATCCATGCGAGTGATGGGATAGGCTCGTCGGATCGAACGATGGCGAGCTTCGTCCATCTTGAGTGATGGAAGAGCTCGTCGGTATGAGATGGTAACGTAGAGCTCATCCATCTTTGAGTGATGGGATGAGCTTCGTCGGTCGAGCAGTGAAGTAGAGCTCGTCCATGCTGAGTGATGGGAAGAGCTCGTCAGTATGAATGGTAACGTAGAGCTCATCCATGCTGAGTGATGGGATGAGCTCGTCAGGGTGAATAGTAAAGGAGCTCGTCCATGCTGAGTGATGGGAAGAGCTCGTCAATATGAATGGTAACGTAGAGCTCATCCATGCTGAGTGATGGGATGAGCTCGTCAGATCGAACAATAAAGTAGAGCTCGTCCATGCTGAGTGATGGGAAGAGCTCGTCAGTATGAATGGTAAACGTAGAGCTCATCCATGCTGAGTGATGGGATGAGCTCGTCAGGGTGAATAGTAAAGGAGCTCGTCCATGCTAAGTGGTGGGATGAGCTCGTCAGGATGAATAGAAAAGGAGCTCGTCCATGCTGAATGATGGGAAGAGCTCGTCAGGATGAATAGCAAAGGAGCTCGTCCATGTTGAGTGATGGGAAGAGCTCGTGGGGCTCAACGTGGCTCGGCGTGGCCTTGAGTGGCAATGGCTGAGCTAGTCGACTCACGAGGCAGCGTGGCTGTCTTGAGTAGGTGAGCTCGTCAAATTGAAGCGGCGTGGCTCAGGGCGCTAAGTAGAGTGGCGATGTAACTGGCGGCGACTCTGAGCGATAACTGACGGAGAGGCAGGAGCTCGTCAAAGTGAGCATCGTGGCTCGGTATGTGGTAGTTGAAGAGTTTTGGTATGTTGGAGCGCTTAGTGTTGCTAGTTAATTTTCAATTCTTGGAAAGAGAGGCGAGTGTCTTTTAATGCGGATTATGGAGAATTTGGATTGATTGCACGAACTCCAAATACTACGATCTCCTTATAAATGCTCCGGTTCCTTCTTTGCGAGGCTTGTTCTTTGTATGATGCTGAATTGGAATCATTGAGATGAAAGTCGAAGTTTGATCATCGAATTCTTTGGAGATTCTTCGAAGATGCGGGTCGTATTGTTCTTGCATGTGGGGTTGTGTTTTCACTAGTCTCCTTTATGGGGTCATGTTGTGCCCCAGGCACGTGCTAGGGAATGCATCAGGAAGAGGTGGCGGATCTTTCTTGTTTGCTCTCTACGTTTATATTCTTCTTTTTCTTCTCCTTTGCCAGCCTGCTGTATTTTTTCTCCCTTCTTTCCTTTCTCCTTTTCCTTCTTTTCTTCTTTCTTTTCTTTCTCTACATCACACATTTTCTTCTTCTCAGGTTTTCGTACATCTTTCTCCTTTGTCTCTTTCTTTCCGTCCCCGGGCTCTTTTGTACCTTACCTCTTTTTTTTTTGAAGCGATGCTTGTGCGAATATTACTCAAGATGCGATCGAGGACACCGCTGATTGTAACTGAATGTAATTCAATTGAAATAAAGAGACACTTTTGCTTTTATGTCAATGTATCTTCTTATTTTTCCTTTTAATAGTATCTTACATATATGAACTGCTTGAGATGTCTAACCAAATGGTGAATGAACGTTCTATACGTCACATAGAATCAGATGGAGCGTTATGTAACATTACACATTGGTGCTTCTTGGTAGAAACGCTTAAGATGTTCCGCATTCCACGTATGCCATAAGATTTTTCCTTCTTACATTTTGAGTTCATAATTGCACAGTCGGCGACCGGGATACTGTGTATAGGCCTTCGGTTGGGTCCTAGTTTCTAGTGTCTTAAGTTCTTCCTTCTTCGGTAGGAGCTTCTTTAAGACTAAATTAACGGCATGTAGCTCTGAGGTTGACTTTTGATTGTAATACCTCATTTGTTTTCGGCACGATACTCCTCCGTCGATCTTTGAACCTGCTCGCGTTTTTCATCTAGGAGCTCTAAGTTTAGACGAAGGGCCTCGTCATTATGCTCTTCTGATGCTAACTCGACTCTTGGAGACTTTATTCCGATCTCAACGGGGGTTACCGCTTTCGTGCCAAAGGCCAGGGCAAATGGGGTTTTCGGTTCTGTGACACGTGTCGTCTGTAAGCCAGAGTACCTCGGGAGGTATTCAACTCCCATAAGATCTTCTAATTTGGTCTTCAAGGCGACCTTGGCGGGGTTACGTCGTGACTTCGGCACATCCATTTGATTGTGGATCTGGCCCGAGGGCCAGTAATAGTTTTAATTCCGAGCTCGGCACATAAATCCACCCCGAACTTAAGCGTTGTGGGTGCTTCCGTTGTCGAATGCACGGGCTTTCTGGGATGCCAAACTGCAAATATGATGGCTCGCCACACAAGAATTGCGTATTTTTACGCTCCGTAATTGGCTAAAGGCTCGGCACGCCCACTTTGTGAAGTAATCCACCGCGGCGATTATGAATTTACCTTGTCCTTTTACTAATAGGCGGGGTCCCAATATGTCGAAACCCCCTTGTTGGAAAGGCGAGGACTTGTGATTGATGGCCCAAAGGCTCGGCGGGAGGCGTGAGATCTTGGCGTGCTCTGGCGAGATCTGCATTCTTATTCATCGGTCGCATCCTTGAGTATGGTTTGGCTAGTAGTATCCTTGCCTTAAGACTTTCTGCTAATGCGCAGGGCTCGATATGATTCATACACCCTCGTGTACCTCTCTCAGCACGTACTTGATGTCCTCTCCCGCGATGCATTTAAGAAAGGGAGTAAAAAACCCTCGCTTGTAGAGACTTCCTTTATGATTAGTGAACACAGCTAACCTCGCCTTACTTCATTGCTTCTTTGAGTCGTCGAGTGGCTCCGTCCTATTATATAGTTCCAAATCGGGTCCATCAGCTCGGTTCGATTCTATCGAGACCGTCGTCTTTATAAGGATCGATGAGGTTCATCAAGTATTCAGCGGGCGTCGATCTGTAGGAGTCTTCTTGTGGTACATTGGCTAACCGCCAGCGTGCCTTTCGGGAATTCTGTTACGGGGACATGTTTGACTTGAACCAACACAAATTTCTTTAATAGATCGCGGACCTTTGGGTATAGAATCATTGTTTCACTTTTGGCCATTAGGTCTCTTCTATTTGTCGACCACGGTAGAAGTCCTTTGTATCTATCTGGCCGGGTGAGCCTCTAATGAATGGGCGAGTTGAGACTGCTATCACGGCCTCATACCGACCTCATTGTTCAACATGGAACCGTCCCGAGTGCATATTCAATGTCTATCCCTTACGGTGAGGTTAAATTAGGCGCCCCGTTTCCTTGCGCATTTGAGCTCCATCACAAAGAGCTGGGTGGTGGGTCGTCCCTTTTTAATGAGTGATCTGACGAGTTTGTCGGGCGAATTCCATGGCGAAATCGGCTAGGACACGATAACTTTTATGGCTGTTTTTGGCTTGTATCGATCCGAACTCCGCCAGCTCTGGCCCGCCCCATTAGTCTCGGAGCTTTTTGGTTTTTGTCTGATAACGCCGTGGATATTCTGTCGGGACTTATGGTGAGCACGGAAATAGGAGCCAGGCCGGCGTGGTTGGCGTGTGTGGATTTTCGACTGCCAGTTTTTCAGCAACTCATCTCCAGAGCTGTTGTAACAAACAGTGATCTTTCGTTCTTTGTCCACGGCGATCACTGCCTTGTGAAGTGGATCTGGCAAATCAGATGAGAGTTCTCCTCATTCTAGACACCACTAAATAAGTTGGAAACTCAGATCGTTTTCGTATCAATCAATGCTATTAACGCTTAAAGCATCCAGAAGCTATGTTTAGAAGAACGACGTAATCATAATACTGGATGCAAATGGAGCGGCATGATCATCTATTGATGGATTGATTTCTTTTGTTCGATGGCGTGACATGTTGTTATTATTCTTTTGCTGGTTTTTCATTCGTGAGTTGACCCCATGACCGGAAATTTTAGTGACCGAGAAGCATTGACGATTCAAACTATTAACCGAATCATGGATCGGAAGCGTATCGAGGTAAGGATATTGGAGATCATTGTAGATTTTACCGACATATGATCGTGTACTCATAATTATTATATTCCAGTTGGTTTAACCTCACGATGAATTAATCTGGTCTTGACGGTGACATCTTTCAGTGCGATCAGTTCTTTGAGCGTAAACGAAGATCTTTCGATGTCGGATCCGTATAATCAGATTGGCGGAAAATCGTCGCCGATGGGTTGATGTTGGTGATCGATGAGATCGATCATGGAAGGAAGTGTCTTGGACGTGCGTGTTGTGATGATGATCTGGTGTACCTGTTGCTGTGGCGGGGACGTTGACCGACCACTGAATATTCTATCTGATTATCCGCGTGGAAACGTGATTCTCGTTGATGGCTTTTCTGCGCGCGCTCTCGCGGGGGTAGCTCTGTTTTATTGGCGGTTTGAAGGATGGTTGATGTTAATCATAGAGTGATTATCTGATGAGTCGATTCCCATCATCGCTTCATTTCTGTAATCATCTCTAATGCGCCTTAAAGTGAATGAGAAGTTTTGAGATCATTGATCTAGTGAATATAGTAGAGATCGTAAGATCGATCATCGGCGATACGGTTCTAGTCTCAGGAGCTGGATGGATTAGAATCTCAAATGTGCATCATCATTCAGTCTACATTCCGTTGTGGCCGATATTTCATTTATGGGCGATTAAATGTAGCGTTAACCACCGTGATCTCTCTGGACATTCTGCACCATATGTGGTTGGAAATTGAATTAATAATACCGATATGGAAGGGATGACTCCATTCAGTTGAGAACATAAATAACATATTATAACCGACCAGAATATATTAGACATATGTGATAGTCACTAACAAGAATATCCTAGGGTTCTTTGCCAGTTGAATCGAACGATCATTGGTACATTATCACTAAAACCGCGGATCGTGTGTTGTGAGATCAAACACTATCTGTACATTTGTGAAGGCTGGCAGAATGAATAGTAGTTTCCGGTATCAATTAAAAGCCCGAGGTGTTGTGTGTGTCTTGACGGCGAATAGTGCGTGAGAATATTGTCATAGGTCAGTGGGAAAGTCATGATGGTGTGGTATTGAGTGTGGCGCCAGTTCTGCTGTATTTCTCGTCTCTGCGATACGATGCTACGCGGTGGGCCTTCGGTGAACTAGATTCTCCCCCTCCTGCGAATCCTCCGAGATCAAGTGGATTTCTCAGTTGCGATCTTTGGTAATGGATTCTTGGGGTGGTACATTGTTGAGTCGGGGCTGGTTAGTTACGGACGACTTTAGGCACAGTTACGGGCTTGGTTCCGGAGATATAAACGTCGGAGATATCCAGCGTGTATTAAGTATTCTATCTCTCTCTTCAGTTGTATACAATTGTCCGTGCGATGCCCGTAATCCCTATGGAACTCGCAATATTTGGAGTTGTCCCTTGTGGCGGGATCTGATTTCATCGAGTTAGCCATCTTAAGGCTGCTTTCGTTTCGTACCTACGTCGGACACGCTGACAGAAATTTCATTAGGGGTGTGCTGGCTTGCGGCGATTAAGCGTCGTCGTCCTGAGATTATGGTGGGCCTAAAACGGTCTACGAGATTTCCCTCCTTTTGGGGATCGTTGGTAGAAAGCGCGGTGTATAAAATGAATGCCTAAGTCGCGCAAGTGCGGCGTAGCCCCCCCAGTAATATAGTGTACTGGTGTGCAGTCGATCCACGAGGAAAGATGGAATTGACTACAAAGATTACGCTTTTGATTGATATACGAATAAATGATTCTAGAGGGAATTTAAGTACTAGCGTAGCTAAGCTATTGGTTTGGTAAATTGATAATGTGGGAGCCTAGAGGTTAAATCTCCCACAATACGTCGATGGATTATTCTTCTAAAGATGTTGTTATTCTAATTGTTTTGCCAACATATCAATGGCGAGTGATCTTGCCTCTGAGATGTCCTCTCTCGAGTATATTCGCTGACCGTGAATAAATTGAGTATATCTCTATCTCAACTCGGTATTGAGAAATGCTTGATATTCAACCCCAAATACCACCCTCGGGTTCGAATATCTGTGCAGTGACTAAATTTCTCTGCCCCGGATCCTGAATACCCTCATCTCTCGAATCTCGGATCTTCAGTGTAAGTATGTTAATATTGCCAGATCATTATCCTTATAATTAACATGCAGGCATAGAGTAGATGCGATAAATTAACAACAATTAATTAACATGAAAGGTTAAACTCTAATCCATTGTTTGTGACAGGGTTTGATGTAACCCTAGAAATAAGTTTAGAACATCATGAAGGAAAAAATAAATATGTAATGTGAAATCCTCATGTAGTCAAAATAATCAAAAACAATAATGAAACTACAATACAAGTCGAGAGATCCTTGAAGTCACGTGTTGCGAGTTCTCAATTAAAGTATCTCGTATACGTTCCCGATACCCTCAAATCCAGGCCCCGCATTTCTTGATAGATGCCAGATTTTGGCAGGGCGCGTCGCGGCGTGGTGGCGTGTGACGATGGAAAAACGTATCGCGGCGTGGAGTGACTTCCTTACATGCTCCTCATTTCTCCAAAATGGCTTCGAAGTTGTTCTTTTAAACTACATCATGCTGTATTCTAAAACAAAAAACTAAATAAGGAATGCAACACTAAAATTATATAAATAATGCGAATCAACATGAAAATGCAAAATTTGTGCAGTATAATACGAGTGTTTAAGCACTCATCACACCCCAAACTTAATTTCTTGCTTGCCCTCCAAGCAGGGCCGACTCTAAACGGGACACTCACCACACTATGCAACTCTGCTGACGGTAATGCCATGCTACGAAAAATAAGGGGATCAATTTGGGCCAGTTCACATACCTTTGTTTTGCTCGATGTTCAATGAAGGCATACGAATGCTTAACTGGTGACTTCGATTGGGGTATGTCTTAGAGCGGCTAGGGCATCTACTCCCATAGTGTTCAATGGTAGTTTCCAAAACCTATGTGCCTATGGTAGGTGACCTCGAATATGCACCGAGTTCCGATACCCCCAAACTTAGTTCAACCTATTAGGAAGAATCGAGACTAGACAAGGATAAGGCACTTGATTATTCATGTCTACATATCTAGAATTTCCTATATGCCAAAACAAAATGGAAAGACCTAGTGCCCGAGGTTTTAGCCAGAAGTGTTCTGTCAGCGAGGGATCCATTGGTGACTCCCACCCGGTTAGTTGGGTACCGGGCATAAAGTTCTCTTTAAACTTCACCCCGAGGCAGCTCAGCCCAGGCTAGTGGCCCCTAGGTTGCGTGAATGATCCATCTTGTCCCATGTAACGACGGTCGTCAAATGACTCGGCCGAGTTGGCTCGGGGCATTAGGCTTTGATAAGAACCTCATTTGTGCCAAGGTTAGGTGGATGATCAAACATTCTTGCCATGCCTATTTTTTATTTCTTTTTCTTTTTCCTCTTTTTCTCATGTTTTTTGTATTTTCTCTTTGGTTGGGGCTCGATGGCAATCCTCTTTTGTTTAGATTGTCCCATCACTCAAATGGATTCGAATCTCTAGTTGATCGACTTTAGTAGTTGGATCGTGCACTATGCATACTCGATTGGCTGCTAGTGTGTGAGTGTGATGGATTTTTTGAGTGGTTTCTTGACTACCCCAGGGATTGGTTCGCTAGCCTTTTTCACCTATTCAATCTAGTGCAAGGCATCAAACAAATGTATGCATCTGAACAAATCTATAGTGAACTCAATCTAAAATCGATCCTCAATTTCAACATGGCCTGGCCGAATGCAATTACTACATTATGCATGAATATCTAAAACAAACAAACAATTAACAAGCGACTCACCAACAACAAGCAAAATATCGTGCACAATAACTCAAACAAATACCAACACTACCTACAATTGCATGCAATACTAAAAATAAAACACAACCCAGTGCGAACAACTCTGTTACTATAAACTACTAAAACTAAAACAACGCAAATAAAGCGATGATAAACAAAACATAGTATCAAAATACCCCCCAGACAAAAGTCAGGTGTCTGCTTGGTAAAATAAAAACAAAGAGGGAGGACTCCACGGCCAGATCAACTGCGGTGGCGGGTGGCGGTGGTGCAGTGGAAAGCTAGAGGCTGTGTTTACAGGCTGCGCCAACCTGTTTATTTCTTTGTAGAATGATGGCTGATTGGCCGGGCGTGCGCATGTCGGCACGAGCGCCTCCATTAATCTGGTAACGGACTTCGGTGCTCACGGGTCTACATCGAATCGTCAAAGCGCTCGGTGAGTGAAACAGGGTCCTCAATATCGGGAAGGACTAGGGAGGGACGGTCGCTGAGGAATTTCTTTGGGGTGGAGTGGTGGAGGAGTCGAGGCGGGAAGCTGGGCAATGTCCTCTGGGTGTCACCCGAGAATCCATAGCGAGCCGATAGTGGGACGCTCGATCTCGTCACGGGCTCATGGCCGAGTCCTCGCCCCCTCGGGTTGCGGGACACCCGGGTGTGTCAGCAGTGATGCTCAGGTCTTAATGGGATGAAGCCAGGCCTCATTGTCGTCAAGGGGCACCCCGGCTTGCTTGCACAAGCCGAAGATCAGAAAAGGGTGCCCCAGGTTCATTTTCGCATCCCGGTTATGGAGGATGGCATCCTCGATAACCTGCCAGCGTCAGATAGCATATCTGTAAGATAGCGTAGTTGATTGAGCGGGAATGTTTAAGGCTGATCCACCTCACACATTCGTCGTCGGTATAAGGCCGAAGTGATAAATGATGCCACACCTGCCAAGATGTAAGGCCAAATGCTTGGCCTTGGAAATTCTTGCGTGACCGCGCTATTGATCGCCACTCGCACGACCTTTTGTCAACACTTTCGGATGACCTCATGGTAGTCGGGGTGCTCGCGGAAGAGCGATCAAAGGGCCGTGGGATATGCCGACCATTAGTAGCTGTGATCGACTCGGCTGAAGTCGACCAATACGCCTCGCCTGCGACCTTTTTGAGGGGCGTGGGATGCGAGGTGGCGTCAGTCGAACTACGCTCATGGCGGCTAGGCGAGGGTTGGCCGCAAGCACGCCAACCCCTTGGCCTCGATAGTTTGCTAAAAAAAAATCGTCGGGGTGGTGAAACCCCATACTCCTTAATGAAGGATCGGTTTTGCAAATTATGCTGCGCCGTCCGTGGCATCAGCGTTTCGCGAGGCATCGAAACGGGAGTCGGTGCCTCGTGTATTCAGCTTAAGCGACAACTTATGCCTGCACGACATCTAACTTAGACAAAACTACACCTAATATGCACTTACCAAATAAATCAACTAAGAACTGTTGAAAGACTCGATAAAGACCTAAAGAGGACTTAAGAACCTAATGAATCTAGTTAACGAAATGACCTCTAAAAGACCTCTAGGCTACACAAAAACACAAAAGAAACCTAACTACTATACCCGAGCTAGAATCGGGCACCACGGTGGTGGAGAAGCCACTATGGTCGAGCTAGGCCAATGTGGGTGACTTACGGGTGGTCGGCGAGGCAAAGGAGATCTCTGTCGGTCCGGTGAACTCCGTGCGGAGGAGGCTGGGGTTTCGGGGAGAAGAAGATGGTGCGGGTGAAAGGCCAAAATGGCTATTCTTGGTTTTAAAACCAGTCTCACGTCGCGACGTGCGGGGCCACGTCGCGACGTGACGAGAGAGCGGTTGGCGGCGTCGCGGCGCGTGCGGGGCAGCGTCGGCGTGTGAAAAGAGCATCGTCAAAATGGCGATGCGGCGATGGAGATTCCGCGTCGCGGCGTGGCGAAGAGTGACCAAATGACGTCGCGGCGTGTAAAAATGGCGATCAGCGGCGGTAGAGAAGTCCGCGTCGCGGCGGTAGGAATCCGCGATCGCGACGTGAGACCTTCTGATTTGGCGTCGCGGCGTGTATAAGTGGCGTCGCGGCGTGAAAAGTCCGCGTCATGGCGTGAGAATCCGCGTCGCGGCGTGGCCAGTGTTAAAATGGCCGATCGGCGAAGAATCCGCGATCAGCGGCGTGGCAACAGGTCTCTCAAGAAATTTTGATACATTATGCGGCCAGCTTTTTTGAGAACTCTCCACGTGTGAACTTCATTAGGTCATTGAACCTGTTTATAAGACACACACCACGCTTAGGGTCCTGCAATTAAACCAACAAGCAGAAACACTGATCAGGGACACAACTAGAAACCAAAAATTGCTGAAAATAACATAGAACTTAAAACTCTGAGAATTTTAAGAACACTTGGGTTGCCTCGAAGCCCATGTTTAATGTCGTTAGCTCGGCCGACCACGGATCTCGGTGTGCGATATTCTTAGAAAGAAAGTGGGAAATTTTCTGCGTCTCCTTTTAGTGTGCACACCCCCATGTTCAAGGTGGATGAAATGCTCTTACGTTCATGTACTTGCCCTCCTCGGTGTCTTTACGTGCGATAATAGGCTTTTCCTGGAAGTTATTCGCCTTGTCTTGCAAAATCTACGTATAATGGGATTACGAGATATCTTCATTTTGGATCGTCGTGCAGATGCTTCATGAGAATTTGGAATCCATGGAAAATGATCTCTTCTCCTTGGACTCAATTTGAGTTCACCTTCTTGCACATTGGTTGGGCTTTCAGGTGGCGGGAAGGGTGCAGAATATGTTGGGCCCGAGTCGTCTTCTCCATGTCTAGAATGGCCAGTCTGTTTGGAAACAGATTTACCAACTTTTACTAGGACATTTCGATTATACCCGGGATGTTGATAAGACCTATCGCAGAGTTGCAAGCGATTGTGGTCGATTTGGCTCCCCGGCACAGCCTTTTAAACATCAGCGGCATCAAGTTGATCTTTGGCCCCGAATCGCCATGAGCTTTCGGATACTTGGTTCCCTGAAAACGGTATAGCAAGTTGCGGGATCTTGAAGTTTGGAGTTTCTTTTGCAGGATAGCCTTTGCATTCTCGAGTTAAAGCGATGGTCCCATATTCCTGCAACCTTTATTACTCGCGAGATCTTTTCATGAATTTCACGTAACTTGGCATGTTCTCCAGTGCTTCCAAAAAGGGTATATTAATATGTAGCTTCTTGAAGATGTCAAGAAACTTTGCAATTGCTTCTCTAACTTACCTTTCTTCAACCTCTGAGGATACGAATTGGTATGGCGGGTTCATCTTGTTTTGTACGTTTCCTTTGTTCCTTACTAACTTTATTATCTTTGATTACTCGTATCTCGGGGTTGCTCATCTTGTATTTGGCCTTTTAGGATCTTTGTGGTCTTGCTCCTTAATTTTACGTTTCTCTTCTTGCTGGTGCGACTCGGGATTTCCAACTCTTTTCCTCCTTAGAGTGATGGCCTTCGCATTCTCTTTTCATACTCCTCCCAGGGTTTACCTGCGAGTGCTTGGCGTGAACCTGTTGCCTCTGTCAATAGATTGGCCATTTGCCCCATCTGTACCTCAGTTTCTCAAGCTTGTCTTTGCTTGGTTTTTGAGTGGGTTGCTTCTTTGTTGCATATTTGCCTTTGTCTCATTCATGAAGGCGGTGTGAGTGAGCATCTTTGCTAGGGCTTGTTCTAAGTCTACCTTTTTCTCAGGAGGTGGTTCATTATCTCGGTTTGATGGTATATTGTTCTGATTATTCCGCCGCGTACCCTTGATAGTTTTGGCTTGATGCAGTTACGATTGTTCATACCCTTGTCCACGGTCACGATTCACGGTAGCGGGTTTCCCCACTCCCCGGTCCTTCTTGCGGTGATTGATTGGCGAACCTCGACCGCATCTTGAGCTTGCTCTGATAGGGTTTCAATGACAATCTGCACTACTATCGCGACCCTACAAAGTGCACAATTCCCGGGGTTGGTACGTATGGCGTGCATTTGTTCCTGTGTCTATTCAAGCGCTTAGTTAGGTATGCCACATGATTGACCCGGTGTTGAGGGCGCATTATCGTACTCCTGCCGTATTCAACGGTATCTTCTCTGAGCCAGCGATTAGTGTTAGTTCTGACATCTTCCAATATCTCATACGCTGATGCGTAGTTTTCTTCATCAATGATCCTCGGTGAGGCATCTATCATTGTTAGGTTGTATTTCTCGGACCATTGTAGAAGGTGTGGACATCCATCACGGTTGTTCGGTGGTGAGACAACCATGATAGTTCATGGAACTGTCATTAGCCTGCCGGGTTCTCCCCTCTGATGACGACGTATTGATCTCTTTGCACCGGTTGTGCAATCTTGAAGGTGGAAAGAACTTGGTCAGAAACTTTTGTACCAATTCGTTCCATGTAGTAATGGAATCTGGTGGCTGACTGGTTAGCCAATGTTTGGCTCATCCCGAGTGAGTGGGAATAACCCATGATCTTAGGGCTTCTTCGGTGACCCGTTGTATTTGATGGTATCGCAAACCGAGGAAGTTAGTCAAATGCATGTTCGGGTTCTCTGGGGTAATCCATGGAGCAATATGTTACGAAGCATTTGTGCGCGGCGACTTCAATTGAAAGTTGTTTGCTTGGATTAGGCGGTAGTCGATTGTTGTCACGAACAGTTGTTGGAGGTAGAAGCAGATTCATCCTAATAGCATGCGGATCGTGCAGGTACGTATGGATGGCCTAGGCGCTTGATTTCGAGTTCGGCTTCTCACATTAGTTGGTTGTTCCACGCCAAAATCTTGTTCTTGATGTTTTCCATGACTATTAGGTTCTACTCTGTTGTTCTCTGTTCTCGGCGTAATGCGTAAAAGTCTTTACATTTCGGATCTACAAGTGTTGATTAATTCGGTTTCTGTCGCATGTACTCACTAAAACTGTCTTTGCCAACCTTTTAACTAACAAAACCCGATTACCGGTACTTGTAAAATAACAAAAGTAAAAGAAAATTTCCAGATACTATCTATGTGCTTACTACTCTATATCAATTTAAGCCTTTCCCGTGGCCTTAGCAATGAGGCGAAAGCGGTGTATAAAATGAATGCCTAAGTGCGCAAGTGCACGCGTAGCCCCAAATGCTCATATTGCTGCTAGTGTGCGAATCGATCCACGGGGAAAGATGAATTGACTCTGAGAAGATACCTTTTCAGACAATATCTGAATAAATGATTCTAAGAGGGAATTTAAGTACTAACTGTAACTAAGCTATTGGTTTTGGTAAATTGATAATGTGTGGGAGCCTAGAAGTTAAATCTTCCCTGTCACATTCGATGGATTATTCTTCTAAAATGTTGTTATTCTAATTGTTTATAACATATCCAATGGCAGTGATCTTGCCTCACGAGATATCCTCTCTCGAGTATATTCCCTTTATTCGTGAATAGAATTGAGTATATCTCTATCTCAACTCATTCGAAATGCTTGATGTTCAACCCAAATACCACCCTCGAGGTTCGGAATATCTCTATTACCCGAATCATTTAAAGGCTACTCTACCGGATCCTTTGAATACCCTCATCTCTCGAATCTGGGATCTTCGTGTAAGTATGTTAATATTGGCGAATATTATCATATAATTAACATGCGGGCATAGAGTAGATGCGATCGATTAAACAATTAATTAACATGAAAGGTTAAACTCCTAATCCATTGTTTTGTGAAACGGGGTTTGATGTAACCTAGAAATAAGTTTAGAACATCATGGAAGGAAAAAATAAAACCTTAATGAAGAACATCCTCATGTGATCGAAATGTCAACAATAATGAAACACGATACAAAGTCCAAGGAGATCGCGGAAATTAAATGCGGGTTCTCCAATTCCGTATCTCACGGCCGCCACGTTCTTGATACCCTCAAATCCAGGCTATCGCGTTTAATGATGAGATGCAGATTTTTTTGGTAGCGTCGCGGCGTGGTGGCGTCGCGGCGTGGTGGCGTCGCTGGCGTGGTGACGTCGCGGCGTGGAAGCGTCGCGACGTGGGTGTTTCCTTGCATGCTCCTCATTTCTCCAAAATGGCTTCCCGGAAGTTGTTCTTTTAACCATCATGCACGTATTCCAAAACAAAAACTAAATAAGGAATCTAACTTACTAAAATTATATAAATAATGCAGTCAACATGAAAATGCAAGGCGGCCAGTATAATCGAGTGTTTTAAGCACTCATCAATCGTTCTTGATCTTTTGTTGGGAGGATATGTTACAGTCGTCTTGCCTTTTTAGGACTTCGTCCTCGCCGCTTATGCAATTGCACCTTTTTC
Source organism: Tetrastigma voinierianum (assembly GCA_016808115.1). Classification (NCBI taxonomy): domain Eukaryota; kingdom Viridiplantae; phylum Streptophyta; class Magnoliopsida; order Vitales; family Vitaceae; genus Tetrastigma; species Tetrastigma voinierianum. Next base: position 105,235 of record JAEQBH010004119.1, read on the forward strand.
TTTACGGTGGAAGGCTCTCTTTCCTTTGATATTAGACCTCTTGTGTTTATATATTTCTGCGCTTTGGCGAGTACCTCGGCCCGTACTTGCTTGTGGGTTCTTCGAGATGGAAAACATCAAGTCTTTCAATTGGCCTCCTAACCGCAATGAATCTTTGTGATGGCGAACTTCTCATCAGTGCGATCTATTTACCGAGGACTCGTTGAACCTTTGCACGTATGATTTTAAACTCTCCTGTGAGCCCTGTTTGACACTCAATAGGTGGTAACTCGGCTTTTCACATGCGTTACGGCTCAGATGAAGTGGGAGACGAATGCAATGGATAGTTCTAAATGGCCGAGATGGATGAAGGAAATTCTATTGAACCGGGCCAAAGTGGCCTTTTAGCGTAGTGGCGAATGCCTGCATCTGCAGTCTGACCCATGTAGCTCCATCGATTTTGTAGGTATTAGGTGATCGGCGGGATCCTTGACTCCATTAGAGCGTTTCCATCTGCTGACGTGCGAACCGGCGGAAGGGAAGTGTAGCACCTCGGCCCAGTGAAGGAGACTCGAGTTTGTTGTACCAAGGTATCCGCCAGGTGTGCGGGGCCGCGTCCCCTAGCGCCTCCTTCACGGTAGAGTTCTGTTGAAGATTCTGAACCTCTGTTCCCATATGCGCTCTCCTGTTCTGGCGAAGGGCGATCTTTGTGTTTCGTTCGCGGCGTGCCGTGTGCCGTTTCCCCTACATTGGGGCTAATTAGGGTCCTTGCCTCTGGACCGTAGTTCTGCTTCAGCGACTCCTCGAGGTATGCTCCGTGGCTTGTGTTGGTCCTCTTGGGAGGAATGTGTGGCACCTCTGGACCGTCGTACCTCTATGGATGTTGTAGCTATCGTAAGTTGTTCCAATTCTTCTACTAGGCGGCGATTGAGCGAAGGGCTTCCACCGTTTGTGTTGGCTTACACCGCTTCGGCCCCATCTGAGGGAGTCCCACTTCTCTCCTTTGGTGGATCACGCATCCTTTGGCCGGATTAATGTTACCCACCTTTCGTGTTCCTTGTTGATACCATCGATCGCGAATCAGTTATATTTGTAAAGGCGTCGTTCCCACGGCGGCGCCAGCGGTGCCTTTTCCAGCGGAGCTGGGCTGGAAGCGAATGAAGTCGTGTTTTGGACAGTTGTTAAAGTGAAGTTTGGGATGCGGTAGATCGTCTGAAGTTTGGCGGATCGTTGCACCGTGGTGGCGGGTTCGGAATGTAGCACTCCTGCGCAGAACAAAGAGGGAAGGGGGTCGTGAGGCTACGCCGGTGACATCGATACCTAAGTCGGTTCTTTAAGGAGAAAGAGGCTAACCCAGAGGGCGAATGTGTTGCATATAGTATGTGCCTAAGAATATGTGTGTTTTTGCATACCTTTCACGATGGGGTGATCTGTATTTATAGTAGATGTTCTTGAGTTGGATGGTGATTAGGAGTCCTTCCCATTGGATAGGATATTTCTTATTTTAGTCCATATCGGATTTGGTACAGGATATAGAAGGAGCTGTTTATTTGAGATAATCCTCTTTCCTTATTGGGAGATCATTTGGCGATGATATTATTATTTTCCTTATTATTGATAAGGTTTGGTTGGATCGGTAGGATAACATATTGCTAGGGGTTATTCTATTTTCTGTTTCCAATTCATTCAGGATTGTCCTTTGGACCTGGCCCCTTAAGACCTTGATTTAGACGATCTTGAGGGCACGGGTATTGGATTAGGCGTACCACCTCTTTGGGCTTGGTCGGTGGGCCTGGCCCCATTTTTAAACCACATCAGGTATCACCATGGAGGAAAGTTTTAGTTTTGGGTCAAAGGCAAGTTGAGTCAGGTTCATAGGGCCATATGAGATTTTTGGAGCGTATTGGCCACGTGGCTTATCGATTGGCACTTCCCTACGAGGTTAGCCCAGGTACGATGTGTTTCATGTGTCGATGCTTCGGAGATGCCGCTCGATGGTCGCACATACTACCCGGTGCAAGAGATACAAGTCTGAAGATTTGTCATATGATGAGGAGCCAAGACCATTCTAGCTCGAGAGGTGAAGCTTGAGTTCTTGAACAAACAAGTACCATTAGTGAAAGTGCTGCAGCAGCACCACGGTAGAAAAGCTACTTGGGAACTGAGAAGAAACTATGAAACCTGATGTCCAGCAACTCTTTGAATCGAGTATGAATTTCAGGACGAAATTCTTTTTAAGGGGAGAGTTATAACACCCCAAATTATACTGCAGTTTTATAAATGTTTTGGGTATAATAAACGATAAGAGTATGTTATTCGAGGATAAAATAAAGTAAAAACAAAAGTAGGAATATCACGTAAGTTAAATTACAAATAATAAAAGAAGATTTGAGGCTATTGTAAAAATGGCTATAGAATTGATTTACCAAATATTATAAGAGTTGGAGGGGACGAGAAGTAAAATAAAAGGGGATCAAGATCAAATAAGGATAAGACCAAAAGAAATATCTTTATTTTGGTCTTGGAGAAGGAGGAAACAAATAGGATAGAGGGAGAGAAGAAAGGAGAAGATGAGAAGAAGAAGATCAGATCTGGATACATGTCTTGGGTTGTATGGAATTACTAAATTTGAGTATAGTTTTGTATGGAAACTATGGGAGTATGAAAGTCTAGTTTTGGACTATAAAAGTTTAGATACTGGTTACGAACCCTCTATCTTGTATGATTTGGGTTTGGGAACTCCTAAGCTCATTTCTTGTAGGGTTGGAACAAGAAAAGAGCTTTAAGGCTCCTAAATATGTGTTTGAGAAGGGTCTAGTTGCAAGTTGAACCCGAGAAAATTCCTATTATCGATCATATCATTATCCGGGATCTTAGAAGCGGGTTTTTAGGTCAGAAATACAGGAAATTCAAGTGAGTCCTTCCCTAGTAAATTGCGCCACATCAATGAACTTGATGTTAGGCTTTAATTTCTCGATTTGGACCTCACAATAGAGCAAGTTATGGTCCTTTTCACAGAGGTCGGTCCATTAAATCACAGTGGGTCGGTTCGCAATTTGGGTCAACCAGTGGACATAAACGGGTTTTAGTCGAAATAAAGGGAATTTGGAAGTAAGTCCTTACGGGAAATTGTACCCACATCAATGAACTTGATGTTAGGCTTTTCAATTTCGGTCGGATACAGCCAGACGATTATGGTCTTTTTATAACAGTCAAATGGGTGAAGGGTCAGCCCATAGAGGTCGTCGAATAGAGTGGATACCGTCTTGAAGAAACTCCACCGTCTATAGAAGAACTCCACTCGTCGAAGCGAGCTCCACTCATCATGCAGAGCTCGAGGCTCGTCGCGAAGGCGCACTCGTCATGCGAGCTCCACTCGTCATGCGAGCTCGACTCGTCATGCGGGGCTCCGCTCGTCAGTCCGGTCGGCTCGTCGGGGCGGTGCGCATGACCTCCAACTTCGGAAGGTCATAACTCCTTCGTTTGAACTCCGATTTGGGTGTTCTTGGACTCTATGGAAAGCCCATTGAGTCAAGAATCCATCCATATTCCTGAGGAAAATATTAGATGTCAGAACAAGGTGTTAGACTGAGCTCGTCACTTCAGTGCGGCTCGTGTCGGTCGGGTCGGCTCGTCAAGGTAGTGCGCGACCTCCAACTTGAGGAGTCCGCGCTCCTTCGTTTGAACTCCGATTTGAGTGTTCTTGGACTCTATGGAAGCCCATTGGAGTCAAGAATCCATCCATATATGTCTGAGAAGATATTAGATGTCAGACCGAGGAGTGTTAGACTGAGCTCGTCACTGGAGCAGCTCGTCGATCCGGGTCAACTCGTCAAGGCCCGACTCTTTGCATGACCTCCAGCGGAAGGTCATATCTCCGCCCGTTTGAACTCCGGTTGGGTTCACTTTGGACTCTATGGAAGCCCATTGGGTCAGAATCCATCCATATTCTAAGGAAGATATTAGATGTCAGGCCCAGGTGTTGGAGCTGATAATCGCTTCGGTGGCTCATTGAGTCCAGTCAGCTCGTCAAGGCGGCTCGCATGACCTCCAACTTGGAAGGTCATATCTCCTTTGTTTGAACTCCGATTTGGAATTTTCTTGGACTCTATGACCCATTGAGTCAGAATCCATCCATATGCCTGAGGAAGATATTAGATATCAGACCGGTGTTAGACTGGAAACCATCAATTCAGTGCAGGTACCGTCGGTTCGAATCGGAACAAATCAAGGCCCGACTCGCATGTGTCTCCAACTTGGAAGGTCATAACTATGATCTGAACTCCGATTCAGTGTTCTTGGACTCTATGGAAGCCCATTGAGTCAAAAAATTCATCAATAGATAGCTTGATAAGATTGGAACTCATGTTAGTTTCCATAAACACACGGAAAAACAGTATAGACGAATCACAGGTAACCATAGTTGTTGTATTAGGAATGCCTATTATGAATTCATAAATAACTCATAAGCATACATGGTAAGCATAGATTGTTGCCACGACAATCAGAGATGACGATTTGTATATGCCTCACCTGCGCTATATGCTGCCCTCTGCCTGCTATCATCTCTCTCCATATGAATACGAATGACAATAGTATTCGATTATAGAGATATATCTGCGAGCATAAAATCTGCGTTGATTGTCTGGCAGAGCGCAGTAGGGGATAGATGGGCATGCCTATTGGGAAAATAAGTGCAGCATACAAGTTCTGATATCGAGGCCCCCGTTTGGAGTCGATGACATAAATCCGTTTGGATACGGTGGCAAAAAGGAGTCACCGAAACCTCCGGGCCCTCATGGAATAGGTCAACATCTCTCTGATGATGTGTAGGTATATTATGTTGCGCCTTCGGACCCTCATGGATCCTTTGTTTCATACAGTGAATACAGCGCCTCCGACCCTCATGGACCAACTGTTTCATACGATGAATATAGCCTTCGGGCCCTCATGGATTATAGTTTCTTGTATCCACTTCTAAAGTTTATACGGACATGAAACATAAAGAAATTGCGAGTATATGCAAAGAAATGTAGAGAATACACATGACATGATATGAGAAACATAACCTTTGCTGTGATGATAATATACGATTATAAAGAATAAGATATAAGGCTGAGATTGACATAGAAGCATAGCCTTCTTTATGTGATGATAATTATCTGATTCTGAAGCAAAGTAAAGTACAAGTTGACATGAAAAGTATATGGAAGATGATAAGAAATGGCGGATTTATGAAAAGTATATATATATGAGAAGTAACAAATCTTTGTGCATATTTATGTGTTATATATGCATTTGTATAGAAGTGTGATGAACTTGTAATAGGGTCATCCATATGTATTATTCCAGCTAGCGTAAAGCAGCACGGTGTTCAATCAGGTGTAGGTACAAAAGGAAACCGGAGGACCGGACCAATCCGCATCGCGGAGTTAAAAGCGCTTTGGCAATAGGTGCTACTTGGAAGACCTTTAGGTCTATTTTGTATAAATTTTGTAAACCAATGTAAATATTGTAGATGTTGAACACTTCCGTATATGGAGCTTGTATATATATTTTGTAATCATTTGCTTTCTGAGAATATAATACCAAGTTAATTGTTTAACATTATATGAACTCACTACAAATGTAAAGGTTATAAGTTTTAAAAAAAAAGAAAAAAGAGTGACCCTCACTTGACATCCTATGCCTAGTTGGGGCGTCACACTTAAGGAGAGAGAATTTGGACCAACAAAATGGATAACACATGAAGTATCACTCATTATGAGGTATTATCCATTTAACACACTACCATATTGAATCCATATCAGTAAAGTTGAAAGCACTCGTGACCATGAAAGGGTCTGCGTGAATACATGCAGTTACCACCATGATTCAGTGTTCGAGACTTTATGGGATGGGATTGACTATTAAGAATAATCTCTAGACCAATATGAGGTGCGCACACGATTCATTTCGAATTAATATCGTGAGTGGGAGAATGTAGAATTTCCTAATGTATAGGTTTTATTATTGAAATTACATGAATAGTTTGGTCTAATAAAGGTAAGATATATGGATTCTTAATCAGTCTAATATGGGGTGGCTGTGTGGGCCGAAATGCGGCCCGGCCCGGTAATGAGGGCAGGTGGTACTTCATAAATAGTGCTCATGGTCACCTCCACAACCAGTCAATTCACATTTTGACTCACATACGGTTTTAGAAAACATTCCTCTAGGTAATTGGCAATCTCATTAGGCGGTGTTTAACGAAGGGGATAGGGAGAAGAACTTGAGTTCGTGTTCGTGGTTAGTCAAACTGATACTGCGTCAAGCGTAATGGATTCCAAGCAGTGCGCGAATCGACAATTCTCTCCGTTATTGTGTTTTGTTTTCTAACTATGGTGATCTAGGGCATGCCTTTTCGTGTCCAACAAGAGGGACTGTTATTCTTTTATGCTTTTCACTTAGAATTTCAGCTTCATGTTTCGCTTTGTTGTTATTGCTGTTAGGACTTCTCCATTTCTACTGTGACAGTGAAATTGTCAATGCTCAGGACTAGGGTTTCCCAAACGAATCTCTCTGTTGGGATGGTGAGTTCCTCCAATGGAGAACATCCCTTCACCTCAAAGTTTTATGATATAATATTCTGGCACCCTTGTTTGGATTTAAGCTTTTACTCAGCGAAGTGCACTTGGAATTCAGGTAGTGAAATCCTCTCTGTGTCTGAATTCTTGTTCCAAAGCTCGGGGAATGGTCTACAGGTTGGATTACGGCTCACATCCACGAGACCTATCTGCGATGAAGCACGGATTGCGGGCCTTTATTACTCTTTGCTACGATTTAGTATTTACCATCTAGGGTTTGCTTGGGGAGTTCTGTTCCTCCAAATTTTTTTTGTGTTTGTTCTTGTGGAGATCCACATGTCTTTGTGAATCTTTGAAAATTCTGGATTTTGAGGTTAATAGTTAATGCGATCATCACAGTGCAGTGGACCTTATGCAGTGAGCCCGGTTTTAAAAACAGGAGCGGTGGTGGATCTTGTATTTTCATCATAAAGGTCAAGATGGGCGGCTCGGGGAGGAATCTTGATTAATTTGCATTCTTCCGGGTATTACCATAAATCAGACTCTCACGACTAAATAGGAGTTTAAAGAAAATGATTGTGTGATATTGTATATTATGATTAGTTCTTTTCTGAACTAACTCTTGGGTTTTAGTCTTTTGAATTTTGAGTTTATCACTATTTGCGGGTAACTTATGTAAGTAGACATCTCGAAAGGCTAGCTAAATCTTCCTTTGGCTATTTTACATAGCCGACCCTTAATTATTGTTAAACCATTTCTTGCATTAGGAATAATTTATCATCATGGATAGTCTTTAGGGATTAGCCATTTTTGTATTAAAAATAGTTTTGTATTTGCTTTTTTCATTTTGTTTTTTGGTGGATTTTTCTTGCTTTGTTGGCTTTATAGTTGTTTACTATCATTTTTTCTGTATGCTCATTGAGAGAATTAAATTTGTTGAATAGGCACCAACTCATCCGGCACAGCGTTATCTTGGTCGGCTCTCCTCACGAAGACAACCCTTTAGGAAATTAAAAATCGCTAGATTCTCCATTCAATGGAACTCCCAGTAAAGTCCCCGAGTAAAGGCTGAAAGCAAGATCCACAATCTAAAAAAAAAAAAACAAAAAATATACAATCACAAGAAAAAAGGTGTATTTGGGGGTCAGTACATAAATTTTATGTTTTTTTGCTAGATAATTCAGTTGAAAGACATTGATTCGAGATAATATATTTTCTCCTAACTAGGTTGCACTCTATAAGTTCATTGAAGTGATCACGGGGAATGAAGGTCATGACTATCTGCTTGGTAAGGAAAAAACAATTTTGATATCTGATCAGTAGGCATCTATTTTAATCAATTATAACCTAGGTTTGTTTTATTTTTTTGGAGCTATGAAATGGTTAAGTTGAAAATAGCTTATGTTATCACTTCTTCTAAATGAAATGGTTGAATAATAATTTAATTACACAAGTCAACGTCTCTTGAGTAAGTGATATAAATATCTTTCTTCTCTTCATTTTTTGGAAGGAATTTTCTTATGTTTTGTTTTATTTTATTTTATTTATTTATTTATTTTGTAAATGCTCTTGTATGGTAAAGAAAGACTCAACTTCAATTTGCATAAGGATGACCACGGAAATGCCATGGTGGCTGGATTTAGGTATTTATCGTGGTGGATCATCTTAATTTTCTTATGAAACGGGCGGAGTTGTTTGTAAATGTACACCAAGAGATTTCTAAAATCAACTACTTATCTTTGTCAAGATGTCCATGGACCATGATCAGTTATTCTTTCATCACTCATGAATAATCGCTAAAATCGCAGTAAGGCCATTTTTGATATAATTAATGTTAACTTCAACTATCGATCGTTTCTCTTTGTCATGCTAACATTTTAAGTTAATAGCACCGCGTGCGGTCATCAAATGGATATGGATACTTTTCGGAAACATAGTAAGTGGCATCAAATTTAGTATTTAAACTCCTTGATGCTACTTACTCTCCTTTGTCTTGCTACTTTTTCGAGGTTGTCTTGTTACAATTATCTTGGTTGGCCTTCTAGTTTACTATAAGCAATCACCAGAATTGAAAGATCCTAGTGTTTCTTTGTATCAACTATAGTAACTATCGTTCTGTTAAGGGGCTTTAAAATTCTTTGAAGCAACTTGTTAGTCTATTGTCACCTCTCTATAGATTTTAATTTCAAGAATTTCCTTTGTTGAATAGGCAGGAAATTATTCAGTCTGGATGTTATCATCAGAATCCGAGTTTTTTTCCAGATAATAGCCCCATGAGAGAAGAAAATACCCCTCATGAAGAATCATACGTAGCCCAAACAACTCAAGTTACGGACAAAGAAAGGATCACGGAGTTCTTGCGAGAATGGTCAAGAGCCCTTGGTGAATGAGGTTTCAAGGAAGATTCACCAAGGGTTAAAAGTGGAACACATATCCACTAAAAAAGAAGAAAGCAAGCGGTGAAACAAAGAGAGAGGCAAGGGCTAGAATGATTAATCTCATGTTGTTCGTAAAGAGCATGGGTTGAGTCTGAGACAATTCGATTAAACAAAGCTTTCCACTTTTCTTTTGCTCTATGTATTTTATTTTTATTTTGAAAATGTATTCCATGTGGATATATCCAATGAATATGAGCATGATGATGGCACAAAACTTTGGAGGAAGAAACATTAGATAAACATACTAAACCTGAGTAAAGAAGCTTCCAATATCTTGGAAGGTTGGTCCATTGATTTGCTTAGTGAAATTTGTGGATCTCCTCCTCGGGATGCCTCGGTGCTCTACGACAAAAGTCCATCGATCAGAGTAGACACATATTTTTATCTTGGTCATGGCATAACGAATTTCTTTGAACTACCTTCTCTAATGAATTTGTTAGAGATTAAATTCTTGATTTCGAATCACTGACAATCTCTCAAATCATCGAGGCCTTGTCTTGCCCCTTGTAAATGCATGATAATCAATATTGCATTTTTGTTAGAATGAATTCTAAAACTTATGGATTTTATTGGGATGAATTCTGAAAATAATGCATTTAGGCCATGTTGTCACCTTGTTATTTTCTTGCTTACTGCTTGTTTAAAACCTATGTAAATATATAGCATGCTCTTAACCTGCATTCTTGGCAAGTTCATGACTGTTTAATATGATTATATCTCCAGTTTTTAAGCCAAATTTTCTTTGGTACGTTATTTTAGTGATCAATGTGTTATGCATCAAAGAAAGGAGTTTTGATGTTGCCATTGCACCCAAAAAAAAGTTGGCTATGCTTCTTTGGTTCATGATTTCATGGATTTTGGCTGGCCATGGGGTGACTCATGACATCATCTCTGTGTTACGCTATCAGCCTATCCCCATAAAATATGCTATAATGGCTATGAGACTATTCGTCAACTGAAAGCATACCATCAACGGTGTGAACCTTGCTTTTTTATCAATTGTGATGTGTTATCGGATATACAGAGTGGAGTGCGATTTTAAAATGATTAGAATCTTGCATCTATTAGGATAAAAGCATTCAATAATTTGTGATTCTAATATCTTTGGACCTTGTACTTAATTTTGTCACCGTCCGACTATCGCATTAGGTACTTTCTATGTTTAGTGAAGTCGAGTTTGAATTTATGGTGTTTGGGAGATTCAATCGTGGTTCTAATAGTCGATCAATTTTTGATATGTTGTAAAATGGCTTTCATTGTTTCTGAAGAATCTTCGTTTTCCATTGAAAGGCTACTTCCACAACGACTGGCTGATCCATCTCTCATTTAGTCTTATATGTCGTATGCTAAGCTTTTGGAGTTGAACCCTCAATAATTCCTATTGAGGAAACTTAATCCAGCTTCCACCTCGACTTCTGTGCTGCCCCCTCCCATTCCCTATATGCATTGCATTATGTTGTTGTATAAATAAAGTACATTTAGGAAAGTTGTTGGTAAATCTTTTTCTTTTTTGTATTTTTGCAGGCTCTTGTTGAGTGTGAAGGTTAATCTATAGATTTGAGCGGGGATATGGGTGTTGCCGGGCGAATGGTAATTATGGATACCCCATCCAGAAATCATGAAATGTTCTTAGATTTAAAAGGGAATGTTCTATGTTTTATGATCTCATGATTCTTTTGTTACTGATGATTGGTCCATTTCAGTGTTTCTATTCTATGGATGGAAAGGAATAGGGTGGTTTTCGAGAATGAAGTCCCCTCTGCTCACAGGATGAAATCATTTTTTTTGTTTTCCTTGTGGTCGTGGACTAAGTTGTATAGTGTTGATAACTTAAATTCGTTGGTGAGGTTTTTGTCTTGGTTGGGGTATAGGTGAGAGGGAGTTGGTATTTCCTTGTACCCTTCTTGTGTACTCTTTGGGCACCTTGTGCTCTTTTTTCATCTATATTCTTAAATACTGCTTTTTACCGATCAAAAAAAAAAAAAATCTAATAGAACTATTAAATAGTTCAGCCTATCCTTGGTATTAAATATTGTCACACTGTTTCAAATGGAAACCAAGAGCTAGTGGTGAACTAGTCGTGCTTCCAAATTTATAAGGTACTCAAGATTTGCTTAATTGGCCTTTATTTCCATTGGTTTGCCTCATCAGTATAGTTGCTTCTTTGCATATTTCTAAACACTAGTAGCCTTCATCTAGTTCCTTTAAATTTTGGTTAATTTTGCAGGAACCATCTATAAAACAACAATAGTTCTCGAGGACGATACGCATTGTAAGTCTATTTTTAATTTTGACAGTTTCTCATTCCTAGCCTCGGTTCTGATATTGGCACAAATATGTAGCACAAACCCTCATCTAATTTTGTATTCAATTAGAAGCAATTTGGTTGCTGCCATTTAACACATAATTTTCTTCTTCAAGTCAGCTTTGGGAAGTCAGAAGCAAAGGTTTGTCCACCAATTTGCTCTTTTATCTTTTAGAGTTCTCACCTTTAATATCTTAAAGAAATAAGGTAACTATTTTGGGGGGATTCTTTATTTTATCCTACTATATGTTTCCTCACAGTTTAGTGAATTTCTTTTTCTTTTTTTTTTTCATCTTTGAAACTGTCTCTCCTACCCAGGTTTGGCACGGAGAATGCGGGAAAATGTGTACTTAATGTCTTACGGAGAAAATGGCATGAATGGTTTTATTTTGTTTATTGACTTAGGATTGTATATTATTTCTCGTAGGTGGAGAAATTTGTTATGAATGACTTTATTCGGCTAAAACCCGCAATCGAGGTTCTGAGGCTAAAACAATGGTTGAAAGTTAGCATTCCTTTTTTTTTTTTTTTTGAGTATTCAGTTAGAGTGATTGTTGGATTATTTGGTATTTGTTCTTTGTATATAAATGCATTGCCCTCCTTCGATGCAATGGTTTCATGTATCTTGAGGGATAATAGAGTTTTCCTTTGATTCGAAGATTAGGCCGACAAGATGCCTAAATCCAGTACTCGTCAAACTGATCAAAATGACGGTGATGAAAAGCAAATAATGGAAAAACAAAAGGAAAAGCCGAAAACATCATGCTCAGAAACTCCTTGATGATTGAGTGTTCTTCCATGAAATCATAAAACTCTGCCTTCACATAATATTCATATATGTGGTTGATGGATTCCGCAGTGATTTATACGAAAGAAGGGTAAAGCCGTGAGAATGAAAGATAAAGAAAGTGAAAAAGAAAGCTCAAGTTCAAAAGAACAAAGACTCCGAGAAATAAAGGTTATTCCATGTACCTTTATTCTTTTTACATAATTACATACCATGAATCATTGAGTTATCGACAACCCACCCCAGTGACTTACTTCCAATTTTCCATAGTCAATAAGAAAGCTTGACAAATGTCCGAGTTGTGATTAATTATTCTCTAGTCTCTGTTTCTTTTACTTGGGAGCAGTATTCCATGTCGAAAGCTATTTGTGATTCTTATTTGTTTGCCAAAATTCAATAGGCCAGCCTCCCAAAATCTTCATCCCAATCATCCATAGATCGAATCAATTCAAAGAAATTTCTCTTCATCTTGCATTCCTTCCTTCTAGATACAATCTAATTCTTATGGCTTACGGGTCAAAGTAAATTTATCTTGTAAAGATCGGTTTTCATATAATAAACCATAATAAGGAGTAGAAGGATCGACAATGAAAGGTAGGACGACATTTGAAGAGGAAACAATCCTTGATCTCTCTGATCGTTCGCCTTGAAATAATGGACACGGAAATTCATCCATGGCCTCTTCTTCTGCATATGAAACATTCCCAGAAGAAAGAATATGGATGAAACTGACTAATAATCCATGGCTGTGAAGTGTTGCCTTCTGCAGGAAACATTAGAATGGGAGAAAGATGTGTTTACCCTTTGGCATTGGGGCAAAAGATGATGGCATACTCATAAGCCTTGCATGTAAAAGTGCTAGTTCCGTCATCAAAAGCATAACTGTAAGCCCTAGGGCAAGCTCTCCACAATACCCATTTGGCCATTCCACCATTTGATGAGATCTTTCCTCTTTTCACTTTATTTATCCATCCTTGGGATAATGTTTATTGTTTTGGTGTTCCAAAAATGATGTTCTTGATGTATGGTTGTTGTGAGCCTCTAGTTTGCTTGCTAGAGAAGAATTTGGTGTAACCCATTATTGTCATTGTTGAAATAGTGGAAGTTTAAGTGGCCTATTTTTACCTTTTCATTTGGGGGTTTTCCACATAAAAATTGTTCTTATTATGGTTGATTTATTGTTACTTAGTTGGCTTTGTTGTCTGATTAATTGTTTGTTGAATCTATTTTTGGCACACAAAGAAGGAAAGATCATTTTTAGAATAATTGTATTTGGTAGTCTTTCCCAACACCATATCCAAATTCCTCGAAATATCGTAATTTTAGCATTTTCATTCATGAACATAGGTAAAATGATCTTATCATAAAAAACTGTGTCCCTTCTTCTATTCTCATTATTTCTAATGTTTTTCTTCTTATTTAAAGTTAGTTTACTTTGTTTTTCGTTATATATTTATGGTGTTAAAGTCATATAGTGTTGTTCATTAAACTAATAATTATTGGAGTACTATGGAACCATGCCTTAGACCATCAATTAGCATTCGTATTCAGTGCTACTTAAATCATATAAGACATAGATGCGATTATTGGTACATATTTATTTTATGCTTGCTCTTTGGGGTATCATGCCCAATGCCTCGAACAATATTACATTATATGAACCTTGAAAGAAGAGTTATAGGCCACACCTGTGCCTCTATATTACAAAATATATAATATAATAGGAAATAACTTGTAGGTTAGAAAAAAGCTACACTACCTTCCACCTAATGAAATTGTACCCATGGAATTGCTTGAGGTAGTTGCCGCTTCTATTTGATTGCTCATATGATTCTCAACGGACATTTCCTCGGAGTATAAGTAGGCAGGAGGCATATCTAACAACTCAACCTCCTTCAACATCTCCAAGGCTTTGCTCGGTGAAGGGCCGATCTATAGGCTTCATTGTATACACCATAGTCTGACTATCACCATTTTCCCAACAAGCTTCTTTTCATCTTCGGTGGCATCTCCAAGTCTATGTTATCCTTGGTGATATCATATCATAAACCCGTGATGGAAAATATATTTTGCTTGAGTGTTCCGTGTTGCATTCACATTCTTTCTTCTTCCACCATCTCCATTAACAACATTCCAAAACTATAAACATCGACCTTGTATGAGACACCTCGATGTTTTTGTAGAATAGTGCAGGCAATGTATCCCGATGTTCCTCGTGCGCGTGAGAGACACCATACTTTCATCTTTGTTGAATCTGACTTTGCAAGGCCAAAATGCGAAACTTTTGTTTGTGAAGTCCTCATCGAGAAGGATATTATATTGAGCGATATCGAAATGTAGAATTTGTATGTCACAACCTTGATGTAGGTATTCAATACCACGCCCCCTCAGTGCGATCTTGCATCTTTTCCCTGACTTAATAAGTTTTGCTTTCTTCTTTACAGAAAAATGAACTTATCGAGAAGACATTGGGCATGAAGTCATAAATAAGTGCCCCCCTTGTACACAAAATCCTACAAGTCTCACCACATTAATATGATGAATTCTTCCTATTGTAGCAACCTCATTGATGAAATCTTGTCCATTAGCTTTTGACATGATCAATACTTTCACAGCTACAATGCAACCACTTCGAAGTTTTCCCTTATACACGAAGCCAAAACCTCCTTGACCTAACTTATTCGCAAAGTTATGAGTCATCCTCTTTATGTCTGAATAGGAGTACTTGATGGGTTGGAGATTTTTGTGATTACGTAAAAATTCTTCGATTTCATCATCTGATGATAGATGTCTTCGATGAAACTTGTAAATCAAATACGCAAATAGGCACAACATCCCGAAGAGAGCCCTTCCTATGACTAAACACAAATCAAATGTCATGAAAAAAACTGAATATCTGAAGAAAAAAAAAAGAAAAAAGAAAAAACAAAGATAGCAAAAAATTTATATTCCCACAAGGACAAAAAAATTTGGCCTGACCCGTTTGGATTTAGGGTAGGGTTGGGCCATTATATTTTTTGCATAGAACTGGATCCTTGGATAAGAAGACGACCCCGGTTTTATTCCATTATTTTGACTTATTTACATACACACACAAAGGAAGAAAAAAAAATCAGTAGGTTGGAATTTGGTAGCCTTACCAAGAATACGCAGTATCCAGCCTCCTAGTAAAAGAAATAAATGCAACAAATTTAAAAATATATATAGAGCAATACTGTAAGTGAAAAACATAAATAACATTAAAATAGGAGACATGTAAGAAAAGATGGTACTTACCAATCAGGAAGTGGTTGCAGGGAGGATAGTAATGGTAGCAATTACCAAGTTCTTGTCGAAGACCTACATCAAACCATCCAAGCCATATTAGTCCCGTTCTCATGCGAAATTAATAATTGCGAGTAGCAATCTTACCTCCCAATGTGAACGTGGAGGGAGAAAATAGCCCCCCTGTTAACCATGAAAGTCCGATTTGTAAAAAAAATTAGGAAAAATGAATAGAAATAAATATTTTATTTCAAGAAAATTTTAGTTGAAATCTTGCAATAAAGGTGGCAATATATATTAACTATAAACTTCCGTCCTGCAAGATTAAACCAAACCAGTGAAATTAGGGAAGAGTACCCAAGCAGTCCAATGAAGATAAGGTGGTTAGCATAAATATTGTAGATTATATTTTCAAGGAATTAATTTCGTATAAAAGCACGTTTCACTAGATGTGGTAGGTTGAGGACTTTCGCTCTGATCGGCTCGTCCAAGATTATGGATGATGGACTTCTACAAGTTGTAGAGAAAAATCCCCATATCAACAGGGTATGAATATCAAATTTGTTTTCTCTTAATTAAAAATAACATGTGAGATTTAATTCTATTTTTTTTCTTTTTCTTCAATTTTTTCTTTCTCTCGCATTTCTCGAGAACCAAACATAGCCTTAAACAGTCATAGCTTAAGAAGACCCTTGTTAGGAAACAGGGAGGGATAAAGATACCAACGAATTGACTCTTCTAAAGGAAGAAAATTCAAGCTCATTCTCTTAGGATTTTGGCTTATAACCTTTATCATGTAATTTAGTACATTTTTTCACACCCTTCCCATTTAGCTTCTTTTTTCCTTGGTCTTTCACTTGACTTAATAAATTAGGGAAATAAAGACCTCCTTCATGTAATATTTAACAATCATTTTTTTAAAGAACTTTTTGCTGCGTTGGGTTCTTGAAAAGTTTGAATGAAGATATGGGTACAAGAATTCAGTTTATCTTTATGGTTTCTCAATGGTTTGGAGGAAAATACTAAAAAAATAGAAGCAAAATAAGGGATATTTAAAAAATTAATAAATTATTATTGTATGTTATTTCAAATTCTTTTCACCTTGAAACCACGAAGTATGTATGAGGGCGTCTGACGCACTCACAATTTTTCTCCTGAAGCGTTAGAGATATGGTTGTTCCTCTCGAAGCAGTGGAAGTCGCCATTCCCTCCCCCTGAAGAGCATTCTCTTCCTTTCATTGTGCATTAGCGGTTGCAGAAAGAAAACCAAAATGAAGGTGAAGCCCGGGAATAAGCAAATAATCTTGCAAATCTGACATGGAAAGGTTGCTGGGCTTAGGAAGTTCCTTCAATTGTTGAATAGCCATATATCTGTTCATCGTGCATGAATTCGGAATATCTTCTACCGACACATACTCTCCGACTACTGCATAAACATATGTTGGTGATGAGGAAGTAGTAGTAGTAGTGTTGCATGGAATAATAGGAATGTAGTCGTCGTGACTGACTGCCTCCTCGCATTTCATCAAAACTATTATATAGCGATAGTCAACTCCCCATAAATAAGGCCAAGTATATGGAAATTGATACACTTTACGAGTACTGTAATATGCAGCAATGGAATGGAGAGGACTGGAGATCCAACACTTGGCCTTCTTGAGCCCAGGATCCACTACCACAATGGTATAATCATGGTAGTTGATCTGTGTAACCAAATTTCCCTTAATATTTCCCACCTTGGAGGTTTATGGTCAAGTACGGTGTTTTCACAAATCAATT